>JADLZK010000443.1:0-105667 GCA_015847255.1 Hyparrhenia diplandra
TACAAATGCATATATTCAAATCAGGTTTTCGTTGTTGTGTCATCATCATAGTCTCTCGCACCATCCTAATAAGTGCATGTGTTCAACGGTGATTAGGAAAGCAGATCTTGCCATCCTACACCGAGAGAGGACGAAAAAAGTTTTTAGGGAAGGACATTTCGCGTGATAGCTCCCAACTTCCATGACAACTCGCCTTCCAAAGCTTGCATCGGCACATTGTCTCCACCGCCCGCTAGTTTTCCCCATATCCGACAACAATGCTACTCCTCTACCATTAGTACACAATTTTCCACCACCACCACGGTGTCTTCATATGCAAAAGAAAGGTATGCACATTGTGACTCACTCTGTTTGTTCAACTATTACGTTAGGGTTCTACATTCTATTTTATGAGTTCATCATATTTATGTTATGGAACTAGTCACAAAATTATCTACCTATTGAAGATTGATCACGCGCTAAAGTGCACCTATGGGGCAAGGCGACGCAACTTGGGTCTACTAATGGGACAAGGTCCGCCTTCGCCAAACTAGATTGCTTCATCGCTATTATACTAGGTCACCGCATTGTTGTGCCTTCGACAATTTGGGGTCACTTTGAGGCTAGCACATGGTCCACAAGCATCCTGGCCGGCCACCCACCTCGTAAGGATGGCAAATCTTTAAATATCCGGCACATAGTAGGGTAGCGCCAATAAGGTGTTGCCCACTAAGCAATGAGAAAATATGCCGACATATAGTAGGGTAGCACAATAGGGTGTTGCCCATTAAGCAATGATAGATGCCCATAAGACAATATAGGCGGCAGGGCGGATAGAGAAGAGACTAGGACACGGACCCGTAGAGAAGCCAACTTCGATTTAATGAGAGCAAGGTGGAGGTACTCACACAACCGGAAATGGGCAAAGTGTGGGGTGGTGGCGAGGGAGCATAGGTGAATAAGATAAGAGAGGTATGGGAGGACTTCAAGGTGGGTGGGCTTCCAAAGGGTTTAGGAAGGTATTTGGATCCGATATATAGGATTTTAATTAGATAAGAGTGGGGGGGAGGAGGTGAGCGGGTGGGGAGGCTCGAAAGTGGTTTAGGGGGCTTTTGAAACCCAGATTGGATTTTATAATTGACTAGAAAAGATAAAATCTAATTCTAATGGATGACTTCTAGATTTGTTATGTGTTCGAAAAAATCTAAGGCTGCAATCCAATATCTCTTCTCTATATGTGCTTTTAAGGGATTGTGTTGACGTAGAAGAGGGTTCGAATCACACACCGGTGGGTGTTGGACGCCGGAGAGGACTGATATAGAGCCCGTTCTCTACATAGCAATAACACGACACAATTGATCAAACCGGTCTAGAGACAGGACTGATTTAGAGCCCGTTCTCGGTTGAAAAGGCTCTCGAACACTCTCTCGAAGACCTCGTTTGGGAGGTGCACGTGGAGGATCTCCTAGGTCCAACAAGACTACCTTGGATACCGACAAATCTGGCCGTGAGACATGTCGTATGCGTGTTCATAGGGGTGAGTGTGCGTGCGTGTTGTGGCGTCTGCGTTGTCTTGTGTAATTCTAAAAAAGAATAGCAGGAGGGGTAGAGAGAGGAGAAAATGGGCAATATGAGTTTGTAGATGCGTTTTTTTGTTCGATTGGATAGCTAGGAACTCAATTGGCCATGATCCTCTCAGATATAGAGAGACGGTGGTCTTATCCTCATAGAAAATATCTCCAAAATGGCATTCTCGAGGTTTTCTATGGTAAAAAAACATGCCAAAAACCGATTTTAGGATGTCTCCAACTCAGTTTCCAGGATGAGTCGACCCGGGCAGGGATTGTAACTTGATGATGATGCCCAAAATCACCTTGGAACACTTTTGGTTGTCATCAGCGTGAAAGACATTTTTTGCGACTAGTGTGAAAGACAGTTTTGCCCTTGCTTCAACCTTATCCACGTTACTATCTGAATGATATTTTAGACATTAAGCCAAAAACATATTAGATTATTTCTATCCAAAATCTGGATTCTCAGAATCACTTTCAACTATCTGGATTTTATAATCTCTAGAGCATCCGAACAGAAGCTTTATCCCCGGACATGTTTAGCATGTCCTAAAGAATAGAACATTTCAAAGGGTTGAACCCCTCTGCCACCAGCTCAGCACTAGAATGGCCGTCTTTGCTTCCGCAACAAAACGATCGACCAAAACAAGAATCACAAGACGACGGCAAATATAACCCTTGAATTCCAAGGCCAGCGTGAGTGCCAACATGCGAGGTACCACCCTACAAACAAGCACGGGACCCTACAAATATTAGGACACACCCATGGGGGCGGTAACAGTAAGAGATGGGAATTTTTTGCATGCCACTACCATGTATCACTGCATGTCAGCATTGTACCACTGCAGCCTTGCACATGCCCGCTGTCCAGACACACTATACATGATATTCGCCTGCTAATAATACATGACCAGGACATAGAACACAGACGATATATGGCGAAGAGAACGCCCTTTCATCTAAAAATCATAAGATCAGCAGTAGAACATGAGCCCCTTCACACTATCTCTGAGCTTAGGGAGCGGTGCAGTCTGCAATGGCGTGGCCCTGTACAGAGTTGTCCGGCTGGTCGCCATGGAGTCCGACCTCTCAAGGTATAGCCTTCCTCTGTATGCGGCCAGGTGTGCGTAGTACGCCGGTGGGACGAGGGACACAGGCTTGGTGCACCGGGCAAACGTGTAGCAAAGGCTGTGTATCAGCTGCTGCATCTCGTCAGACTTGAAGTTGTTCTCATCCCACAGCACGCGGTAGTGCGTCGGCCTGGTCGTCCCCTTGGTGCCCCAGTGGCTGCACAGGTAGAAATCAAACTCCCTTGGGTGCGTGATCACGGTGTCCACCACCGTTCCCGGCGGTACATTCTGGTCGGCGTAGTGCGTGGAGCCGCCGTTCTTCTCCCCTGTGGAAGAGCCTGGTGTGCTGCCTCTTCTGAACCACCACGAACGTGATCGCTGGCTTGTAGCCCGGATACCTCGAGCATGCCAGCCGCACTGCCTGCAGCTCCTCTGTCAACACCTTGTAGAACAGCGTCTCACTAACACCGTCTCTGAAGAATATGATACTGCTAGGGAGCTTGCCGACTTCTTTCACAAACTCTTCGAGCAGCTCACCAGTCATCACATCAAGACGCTCAATGATCTCTTTACGGTGCGTCTGTGATCTCATCCTGGAGATGTACTTGTTTGCTGAAGGCCAGTTCATGCTTGCAACTACAGCGACCACGGACGGGCTTGAGTCGTCTAGGGGATGTGGGTGTGTCACATCAGCACCCATGAACATCACTGGCTCATTGTCCGAAAACACCCTAGGAATTTGGCATGGCAAGCTGTTGTAGAGGGCCACGTTGCATCCACCAAGCTTTGCATTTATCTTCAGTGCTAAGTTGGCCAAGAACTGAAAGCTCAGCTTGCTTAAGTTGGAATACAGGCAGCACTGTGTCAAGACACCAATGGATGTCTCTGCAATACGCTTCAGGTCAGCGTAGCCGCGATGCCTCCGCTCCATGACACAGATTAGCAGCTGTAAATTGCCTGAGGCAGCTTCCTGAATTTTCTTCAGCTTGCTCTCCAAAATGCCCACATTGTTCAGGATTTGAATCCTTTCAAACAATGGGCTAACGACAGTTTTCTTGTTGAGCAAAATCCCAAGTTGCTCACAGCGGCTTGATAGCTGGTTGATAAACTTTGGAATGCAAGATTGATGCTCTGGGCTGCCACCAAAGCTTATCAAGGCCCAGGTCTTGATCTTGGAACCCTCAGCAACATGACTGTCCATCAAACTCCATTGCCGATCAAATCTGTCTGGTGTTATATCCTTGATGCGCCCCCATTGCCGAGCTTCAGCTTTGGTGGCAAGAGAACCCGTCCCAAGAGCTGAGTCATGTCCTTGGACACTTGAAGGTTGAATTGATCAGCATACGAATTCCTGAAAGAAAATAATGTAGCCATGGTCAGACATGTATGATTCAAACTATTTTGAATATGCCAACGAAACCTCAAAGTTTATTACGACTACAAAACATGATGAAAATCAGTACCTTTTTGTAGTAAATGCTCCTTCAACAACACCCTTTATGATTCCCTTTCTTTCGCTTGGTCCTTGGCAGCCCATTCTGAGCATTTTGGAGGTCTGGTCATCAGAAAGCTTGCCAAGAAACTTCTGGCCCTCACAAACCATGCAAAGCTCCATTGGCACATAGCATGGCTTGCTCTTACCAATCTGCAAGCAGGGCAGGTTCCTGAATTTAATATCGTGGTTGTAGTGCTCTTTGAAGTAATCTACCACTTTATATTCCTTCCCACTGCGATCTCGAAACTTGAGGTTCTCTGTTGTCTCCTCAGTCAAGCCATGCACATGGTACCTTTGGTCAGTTTCACGGTGGCACACGAAAACACGGATGTTCTTCAATGCTTTCTCCACCTCCCTCCTCTCATCTACTGCCAAAGCCCTAGTCTTCACCTGTGAAAGATCCTTCATAAAGTCACAGCGCTTCTGCAAGTATGCTATTATGCCTGTGTTTTCATGCAAAGCTGTAAGTGAGAGGTCAACATTGAGGGCAAGACCTTGCTTTGTTGGCCTCAAGCTCTGGAAGAAACCTCGTAATACGACAGCCCCACCACCAATCTCCTTTGCTTCTCCCATGGAACGTGAATACAAAGACCGGCCTATGAGAATAGAATTTTCCATAGCGCCCTTCCCGCAGGATGACATCCAATGCTTGAAGGTATTCTTGAGGAAGAGGAATACCATCCTTGTCTCCATTCAAATACTTGTTCAAGTCCTCGCCACTTAGCTTTGAAACCAATCGAAGGTTCACCCTGAAAACCTTATAATTCTGCTTGTCAATCATGTGGACATTCTCTTTAGCTTCTATAATTCGTGTCGAAGCAGCTGCTGGGGAGACTAACAAAGAATTCAAGCTTGTTCTGTTGAAACTCAATGGGACTAAATAGATTCTTGCGTCCATCAAAGGCTGGAAGGGCGCCTGAGAGGATATCTGAATTTTCTTCAACTAGCTTGTTCTTGATCATTCTTGCTGTTTCTTTTGACGGGTGTGGGGATATGTTGACATCATAATAAAAAATCTTCTGCCCGGGATCAAAACACACAAGGAAATGGTTTGCATAGAGAGGAATTGCAGTTCCCTCAACCCCACCACCATCAGGTCTGGTTGCAACAGCAACTCCATGCATGGTGATAGATGAATTGTGATGGGTGCTCAGACGATTTGCTTTCATTTCAGATGTTTGGTTCTCATGAATGAAGCACTTTTTGTGCTGAATCAGCTCGGTGTCTGTTAATAAATTGATATTGTAAGAAATGTAAAGAAAAGACATTTAAACAACCACAGATTAGTGATTTGCACCATATAAATAATAATAATAATAAATTGCCAGGCCAAAAAGGTTAAAGTGAGGGTACAAGGTTTCCACTAAAACTGTCACTTTAGAACAAGTAATGCAGATAGTGTACAACACATACAAGTGTCCAAGACTATGGAACATGATTATCCCAAAGAAAAAAAAATGGAGCAGTAGTCTATCACAAATCCTCCCTAAGAGATGGCCATATGGCCCCTTTTGAGGTGAGGAAAGGGGAGTAACCGTCAAAACAAGAAAGGCGTCACCCACAGTACCACAAATAGAACTTTGTCTGTGCCTCATTATACATTCTTGCACTCTCCTTTTTTCTCAAGAACAGTTTATCAGTCCAAATTTGCGAGAAAAAAAGAGTGCAAGAGAGAGAGAAAAAGAAGTAGATAATTCTAAAGCATGAATCCATGAAATCACAAGGCTCATAAGGGAACAAAAATGACAGAGACCCAGGGCTTGTTTGGGCTTTGGCTATCTGGTACAGTAGAATTACACCTAAAGCTACTGTACCGCATTACCTCGGCATGACAAGCCATTAGGCACCAAACATTAGAGGAGAAACTATATTCTTTGATATACTGTCTAAGTACAATCACTGTCAGCCATAAAAAAACATTAGAGCTACAGAAAGTAGCACACATTGATCAAGAAAGCAACAGCACTAACAAGGAGTTGGCATTAATAAGCATATATAAAAACACACGTCATGAGACTGGTGTAGCCAGGAGGGAAGGAAGTAATCAAAGGAGAGCGCTTTTACCGTGCGGCGGTAGCGGCAGCAGCGCGGCGGTGACGGCGTGCGGCGGCGGCGGTGGCTTCCTCGATCTCCACGGCGGACCCCTCAGCAGCGGAGGCCCATTGGGCTTCCCGTAGCACGCCGCCGCCGGCACCTTGGGGAACAAGAGCTGCGGCGGCGGCTGGTGGTGCAAGTAGACCAGGACGGGCGGCGGCAGCGGCAGCGGCAGGAGCGCCGGATAGGCCTGGATGATCGGGTGATGCCTGCCGCCGGCGCCCTTCCATCTCCTCCTCGCATTCGCACCACCGTCATTGCTAACCCCTCCGCCTCCGGCGCCGGCGCCGGCGCCGAAGACGACCTTGCTCTCGTTCTTGGCCACGGCCTCCCTTCCATGGCCAATTTGTTCGTACTTGGTACTGGTACGCAGCTTCTTCCGGGGCAGCAGGATCACAGCTTCTTTCTTGGGTTCTTTTTGGCGTGGGGTGTGGGCTGGGCGCTGCCTTTGTGGGGGGTTTCTTGGATGGTTGGAAGGTAGGGGGCAAAAAGGAGGAAGCTGGGGAGGGGAAGAGTTTGATGTGGGGCGAGCTCGGAAGGGGGATGGCTGCCTCCCTCTGGAGAGAGACTGGAGGAGGAGGTATTAATGGGTTGGCAGACGCAGAGGTGGGGGACAGGAGAGAGAGGAAGAGGAGAGAAGCCAGCCAGCCGCCGAGGGAAGAAGGAAGGAGGAGGAGGAGGAGGAGGGAGCATCTACGCTGAGCACCACCGCTGCGCCTCCGCTGTGGCTATGGCTAGTACAGTATGCCTGTGCACTGTTGCTTGAGTGAACTGTGGCATCCATCATCCATGCGAGCAGGAGTACTCTCTCTCTCCCTCCATGGTGGGGGGGGGGGGTGGCTTGCTGTTGCTGGTTGCTGCCGCTGCGCCATTAAAAGTTTCTTCCTCCATTCTGCATTTCTGCTGCGCTCCTGCTGCCCCGTCTTCCCAGATTCTCAATGTGGGAGGGGGGATAATTTATTGCTGCACTCAAGACGCCCCAGTCTACTGCTCTACTACTACTCCTAGTTCAGCGACTGGAACATGGCTTCAGGATTAAGGGGTGTTTTGGTTAATTAGGCCTAGGACCAATTTATAGGACTTTTTAGAAAAAAAGATTTTCAAAGAGAAGCTTTTATGCAATTTCAGTAAAAAGTCTTAAACAATCCTCCCTATTTGATGTCCTAGCAACTTGACCGTTTTTAGGGGCTGTTTGTTTTTTTACGCCACGTCTCGCCATCTTTGCCCGTCTTCGAACTTTTGGCAGCCACAGACCCCAAAGGCAGGAGTTGGCGGGTGTTTGGTTCTCATCTTTTTCTTTGGCCGCCACGCCCCCCAAGGCTTGTCCTTTTCGCATGTGCATGTCTTTTTACGTGGTCAGTCCGTGACAATTGTGGCGGCGTTCTTTTCCGCCGCCGCGCCATTACATTAACCGCCTCTGCCACACCTCTCGCATGGCGTGGCAAAGTTTGGCCAAGAACCAAACATCCCCTTAGTCCCAACACACAATAGTCCATGAAACCAAACACCCCTAATACCAAATGAAAAATACTAGCTCTCTTTGTTTCATACACATTAATTTATTTGTTTAAGGTCCCGTGTGATATTAGTTTCTCTTTCAAAAAAATAGAGAAACATTCAGATTCGAATAAATTGGTCTGACTTTGGATTCTGTTTGTTATTATAAATGTAGGTTGTACATAGAGTTGTGCCAAAAAAAAAAACTAAAAAACATGTTGTTTGATCTTTAATTTCATCTTATTTTAGCCACAAGAAGCTTATATATTATATTATACGAGACATGCCCCACATATTAGCGTAGCGAAAAAAAAAAAAAAAACAATGCCCTGAATAGATGAGTTGTACATCCTCCAAATGGGATAAGTAGTAAAAACTAGAAGCCACTTAAATTGGATTATAAAAATGCCCCTATGTTAAACCATTCAATTGATTCATCCTGACAGAAAAACCAATAAAGTGGAAAATGTGCGTTGGATTTTACGTATTTACAAATGCAAACTTCAAATTTTGGATTGTGCACTTATATCTATATTGCACAAAATTTGGACATCGCAATGAACAATTTAATAACTAATTAAAAATTATAGTTTTGAAAATGCTAGTAAATGGCATATGATTTATTATTAATAAAACTAAAATAAATATGTTCTGACACAAGGATGTAAAATGTGCCTTCATAAAATGCGCCTTACATGAAAATTTGGTCAGTCTACATATACACTTTTTATATATTGGTATTTTGATTTGACAGCCAAAAGTAACTATCAGATTTCCTGAAAAAAAAAAAAGCAAAATGTTTACTCCCACCTACAATAGAACAAACTGAATTTAAAGTAGAGATGTGATTTTCTGCACCAAGATTCTGCACCCTTTGTTTTGGTCTTTTCCAAACTTTTTTTCAGAGAAAAGGAAAGGTGCAAGCCGATGGAATGATGAAATCCACTTTGGTAGGTTTCTTGCTTCTCCCTTTGTTGAGCCTGGCACCCTTTCTACGCCGTGCCCTTGTAGCTGTAGCTTGAAGAGTCAGTAGCTAATAGATTAGCCCATCTCCATCAGTGTACTGAAGCCATCTTGGGATTTGTTGAGAATCTTTTCACCTCCTCTTAGGAATACTGGTAATTAAAACGAGGACAAATTACCGTATGTTAAAAGGTCACAGTGTTCCGTATTTCGACTATCATTTTTTCTAAGCCCGTTCAGTAGCTCGTGCGTATCAATGCTTATCAGTTACCCATTCAACGGTATTTTTTTCTCTCACAAAAAATTAAGATATGCTAGAAATGATCCAAGCACCGAATGGAGAAGTTTGACAACCATAACGCCCAAGTTTCAATACTTATACAAGGAATCAATTGGGCTAACAAGTGAACAGTGTACAGACCAAAAATTCTCCCACTTGTCTGGTCCTTTGACCTGAGGAACAGTGGCAGCCATGGAGGTTGCACCGAAAGGTGAAAATGTCCATGTTTACTTTTACCGAGATATGTGTATGTGTATGGGAGCTTTGGAGGGAGGGATGGCCAGAACTCACAAGAGAAGTAAAGGGCCGGCCGTTGTCCATTGGTGCCCAGGTAAAAACTCAGCTTCTGTGCATTGATCTCTACATTGAATGGAATGGTTGCCCGTTGCACCCCAACTGCACCCCAACAGTAGCATAAGGGCATGTACAACCCGTCGATTCGAGCCGTCTATGTGCGAGCAATTTTGCAAATCCGCCCCTGTCGCAGCCTGTAGACGGCCTTTCCGTCGTCTCGCGAGGCGACGCTGCCGTCCCGTTCTCCGAGGCCGAGCAGACGGTCGCGGGCGGGTTGTACGAGCTCGTCTTCTCCAAACGACGACCCACTCGGATACCCCGCGCATGCTAGTATCTCCCGCCAAAGCTACCTCCGCCCGGTCCATAGGCCAAATCCCGTCCGGCGGAGCTCCCATGGCGGACTGGAGTAGGCGCGCGGCTCGCGGCGCGGGAGCACGCCGGCACGGAGCAGGCAGCGCACGGTGCGGGGGCACGGAGGGGCGTCGTGTGATGCGCAGGCATGGAGCTGAGCGGGCGGCGCTGGGTACGGAGTTGAGCGGGCGGCGCTGGGACATGGAGTTTTGAGCGGCGCGCCGTGCTGTTCTTGTGCGGTGGTTGAGCAGATAAGGAAGAGGAGAGGAAAAATCGGGAGGGCATGCTGTGCCTGTGCAGGTGGTTGAACAAATAAGGTACAAGTACCTAAGATTAGAAAGGAAATAGAGAAAAAAAAAAAAGTTAAAGAGGAGAAAAATTACCTTTAATTGTACTTTGATTATTTCATGGAATGATTACTATCAATATTTTATAAATTAGTGTCATATTTTGAACTATTTCTCAATTCATGAAATAGCCACACAAATGGTAAACAAAAATATATTTGTAGTTAATCTTAATCTACATGCAAAACATTAAACAACTTACGGGCGGCCTCTCTACATGTGTGGGTTGTATGAACGTAAATACGCATATCCTGCCTATACTTTAAAATCGAGCTCGCAGGCAGAACAACAACCGCCTATGGGCCAGACATGCCCTAAGAGCAGCTCTTGTACTACTTTTGCCTTCCCAAAATTGCCTGTGCAGACCGGAGAAAGGAAAAGGAGTCTATCCTGTTTTACAGAAGCCACACTCTGAAAAAAAAACCATGCTTCGTGAGTTGTGTAGCAATTCTGTATATGAATTACTTTGCAATGATAAAATATAAAATGCAAATGCCGTGAACTTGAGGGTGTTTAGTTCCATCCAAAAAATACGAATTTCTTTATGGGGTGGGTGAGGGCTGCACGGGCTCCAGACACCCCCCCTTCTTCTTCTTCTTCTTCTTTTTTTTTTTTAACCAAAATCCTAAATGGAGAATGACCAACTTTTTGCCAAAATTCTTGTGTTTAGTTTCATGTTGCGGGAAAGATGGGCCGAAACCTAAAATGTTTTTGGATGAAATGGAGAGGACGATGCCACAGGTGTTAAATCGGATGATGCTAAGTCATTGCGACCCTTAAGCCCTGGGCGACACACGTGCTACAATGGGCTGGATAAAGTGTCGCTATTTCGTGAGGATGAGCTAACTCCAAAAACACGTCCTCAGTTCGGATTGTAAACTACAACTCACCTACACGAAGATGATATAGAAGATTTGCTACAACTTCTTTATTTTCTAAAATACTACATTACTTTTTAGGTACATAAGATTGAAAAATTATGATAGGTTGTTCAGCTAATTGTTTCTCCGGCTGTTGCTCCTCTGTTGTTAGAGAAAACAAGGTACCCATGACTGCGAACAGCTTGAATGCCGACTTGAGTGGTTATATACAGTACGTTTGTTTCCGCTCAATCTCGGATTACGGTTGCGTCCGCGACGCCCCATCGCTGAAATGAACTACGGCCCGCGACTCTCAACGCGGCTGCCGATCCACGTTCTCGATGTCGAACAGCGGAAACAAACCGGCCCTAGGCTGAAATGTTTAAACTTTAAACACAAAGGACTTGGTCTGCTAACGCCCAGCCAGCAAGTAAGCATACAGAGAAGAGTGAGATTTAACATCTGGGTTATGTTTCTGTTTTGTTTTTAAAGGAAGATTCAGAAGAACACCTCAACTGCAATGCTTCAATACCCAAATCCCCAAGTAGAATTTTTATTGGCAATGCTTCAGTATTATTTTACTTGCAATGCCCGGACATATTTACTGCTATGAAAAATCCTTCCTGTTCTTAAAAAGTGGCGATGGTAAATTGTCAAGAAAGCGCCGAGCCGTGGGGACAGACTGGCTATGAGCGATAGACGGACGACTTGCTCTCGTAGACTTCTGGCCTGTGGGCTGTTGCTTATTGACACTATGGGCCACATGAAATGAACGACAGAATGGGCTTATGGCCTATGAGCTGGGCACATGGCCGCTGGGCTGCTGAAGTCAGGCTAATTTTGGACTGGGGTCAGAACTGGTAATTATTGAAGCGCGTATAGTAGGACTGTAGGAGTATTTCCTCCTTAAACTTTTGCGAAAAATCCGTTTTTTTTTTTTTTTGCCTGAACCACAAAACTGGATAAACCACCTCTTTAACTTTTCAGACCGTGCATTTTTTCCTCCCTATAGCGGTTTTAAAGGTGGTTGTTTATTTTCTTTTTATTTATTTCGATTCGAATTTTTGCAAAATCATAGTAAATCACAGAAGATTATAAAATAGAAAATCTAATTTTATTGGACTTCACATGTGTATATCTAGACAGGGAGAAAAATAAATTCACAAAAAGTTATGGAGTCCAGTAAACTTGGACTTTCTATTTTATGACGTTTGCGTGTTTTATTATGATTTTTCAAAGATTCAATCGAAATAAATAAAAAAAAAGACAAAGACAAAAGATAAAATCATCTTCAAAATTGCTCTAGAGAGGTAAAACATACGGTTTGAAAAGTTGACGAAGGTGGTTTGCCCAATTTTTACGATTCAGGGAGGAATAACGAACTTTCGCAAAAAAGTGAAGGAAAAGTGGACTTTTTCATGTAGTTAAATCTTAGCTCCACCCTTGTTATGTCATCATATCATCTCTGACCGGAAATGCTTTCAGGGTGTGTTTAGATCCCAAAATTTGGTGCAAAATTTTGAAGGAATGTCACATCGAAAGACCGTCAAAGATGTTTCGTTTTGTTAGTGGTAAATATTATCCTACCATGACGGAAACTAGGCTCAAAAGAATCGCCTCGCGAATATACATCTAAACGTGTAATTAGTTTATTTTTTTACCTACATTTCAGACTCGATAAACGTGCAAGATTTTGATGTGATGGGGAATCTTCATTTCAGATAGTGGAATTTGGAGAAAGTTGGGGTCTTAAACACACCCATAGCTTTCAAACTATGGAACAGGTGTAGTACAATACGTTCAAGTGGCACGATTTTCTTTTTTCACTTTTTTTTTTCTTTTGCAGCAATGCTCCTATATCAAGCATAGCAGGTACGATGAACCAGGAAAAATGTAACTTCGACTAGCAAAAATAACGAGCACTACAGTAGCATACGCAGAAGCATACAAACACGACAAAGTTCCCGGCAACCAAAATTCTCAAATGGCATTAGGCGAAAAGGGATCGATACAAGAATAAGGAGGTAGTAATACACGAATGAGAAAGTAATGATACACCTTTTCCATTGACAGTTACATGAGGAAATTATATAGAACAGAATCAATTAAATGACAGCTATGAGAAATATATGCTACAAATCAATATACTATATATGAGCTGCTCGGTATATATATACCCCTAGAGATAAACGAATTGGTCTGTGGAAACAATTGCTGTACTATAGTTTTTTTCTGTCATTGTACACGACAACCTTGTTCGGCATCACTCAGCAACCTGATGCTACTAGAAATTCTCTGTAGAGGCAACAACAATGCAAAATCAAAACCTCGTCTCTACCGTGAAAACAGAAGACAGCCTAAGAGTAAGAGCTTACCTCTCTAGTGTCACGAAGGCGTAACATGTCTAATCTATCCGAGGGTCTCAAACTTATCAAGTTGACTAGCTGCATGGAAAATAGTAATAAAATAAAAATATTGCTTCAGCAAATATGCCCTCATTAAAAATTCAGCAAAAACAAGCATGCTGCGTACCCAGAAACTAAATTTTTCAGGATCCTGTGGCTCAGGCATGCTCTCAAGATCCAAATGTCTTGTTCGTCTTGCTGCATTCAATGAATGTTAAAACAAAATGCTATGTAAGAGCAAATAATAATCCAAACATATTAGGATCCCAGACAATCATTATCATGATCCAATGCACACCAAATAACCTTAAGGGCTTAACTGGCTCATCTCTAGATTTTCTGCCCAAACTTTGGCAGCTCTAGGCTTCAAATAAAATCAAATGGTACTATGTTCTTGTGTAATTTGAGTTTTGTTTACTCTGGTATTCATGCACCATACTGAAAGCATACAAGATCTTACTTTTCTCTAAACAGTTCTAAAACAATATGTTTTGGCTGTAAAAAATAACTACTTCACTAATTCGCTATGTAAAGTACTTGAAAAGCTGAAACTAAGCATACCAGTCCGTATAGTTTCTCTGGCACGTCTAATATATGACCTGGCCAGCTCTGAAGCTCCATTGGCCATTTCCATTAGCTGTGAAGAATTAAATAGAATTATAAACTCAATAAATGAAGGTGACAGAGACAGCATTACTATTTTGATGAGATGTAACACGTCTCTTTTAATTTTCACTTGGCCATATTAGTAATCCAAAGCATGGATGAAAGCAAACACTAAGAGAGAGAAGAACCAAAGGATTACTATTCACCACAGATAAGGAAAAAAGGGATAGCCATCCATGGGATGCAGGGTCTTGTTATTACTATGAGAAAAGAATAGGAGAGTCAAATTTATGGAACTTGTGTTAGCTGCAATATAGTTATAAGAAAAGAAAAGAATGAACTTGAATACAAAACACATCAGCTCATAAAAGAAAAGGCAGCAGAAGTGCTCATCGAATGAGCCTTGCCTCGGACAGCCATGGCAGCGGAGAGATAGTGTAGGGTGTCAGGGGTAGGGAGGGGGGGGGGGGGTGGTACCAAGTGACAAAGTAGATAAGAGATAAATCTTGCTTTGTTTTATTCACGAATGGTATGGTCAGCTGAATCAAACTTTAACAAATTAACTAGTCAACTCATCTCCTATCATAGCACACCAATCATACCTAGCGACTTGATTCAAAAGCAAACGGCAAGCACTAATCTGATTGACCTACTCAGCTTTGACCATGCTGAACTGTTTATGGGGTTATGGGCTATGCCGCTATGGCACCCATCATATGGTGGGCCCACATAATATTGACCATGCCATCTCTTTAACATCTAGGTTTATTCTACAGAATTTTCCCCGGTTAATAACTGTCTTGTTCTAAGTCCAATAAGATCATAACAAATACCAGATATGTTCCAATTGTCCATCTCGCCCAGTTTCAATAGTTAGACTAACATGCTATAGGTTCTCAATTTCACAGTAGAACAGAACCTCAATGTGGTTTTGACAGTATGTATGTTATGGCAGGTGGAGCCAGCCCAGGGGCCCATGCAGTTAGTGTAGCATGTGAATACTATCACGTGAACAGTACCATGCAGGTTAGATTAGATAGGTTTGGTTTGTTAGGAAAGAGATAGGGTAGATTGATTCGGTTAGGATATTCCTTAGGAGTCAAGTCAGCCATCCCTATAAAAGAGAGGACACGTATGGATTGTAATCAAGCAAGAAGAACCCTAAGATACTCCCCGAGGAACAACGGCTATCTAGGGTTTCTCTGCTAATCCATCTATTAGTAGCCCTTTTTACATCAATGTAGCTGATGTGAGATGTACTCCCTCCATTCCAAATTATAAAGACGTTTTTAAGCTTGTCTAGATACATTTCTTTTTTACTATGCATCTAGACATAGTGTATATCTAGAAAAACCGAAACGCGTTTACAATTTGAAATGGAGGGTGTACTTTTTATAGAAAAAAAAACAGGATATAATGATAAAAAATGTTGGTTGCTTTTGGACATAATTATTGTCAGAGTTAGAAAAGCATGAGAAAGGTATGGAGGTTTTACTTCTCTTCTCTCTTGCAATCCTTCTGGCAGAGGTATATCTTGCAACCATTCAACTTCAGCAACTCTATATCTACAATTATTAAAAAAACAAAGTAAGAATTACACGGAAATGATCTGCCATTCTCTCCCAGATAGATTTGTAATAAGCATGTAAGACTCACCCATCTTGATCCCATGATCGTAAAATACTTAAACCGACGTGTGCCTTCCACCTATTGATGGAAACTATTATTTTTTGTCCTCTGAAAATGACTTCAGAATTTCATAATTTAATTCATTACATTGGTTCAACATAAAAGGCATCAAATGTCTACATTATTTGACATTAAACAATGTTGGATGTAGGGAAAAAAGAAGGTAGACGAAACTAAGGAAACGAGTGATACTTTGCAAGGTCCTCTACTCCTCTTAACGCAGCTGACCAAAACAATACTTCTTTATGCTCTTTTCTATACAAGAAATTTCTTTCAATGTAGCAAGAATTAAGGACTTCATTTGCAAAACAAAGAAAAATATTCCAAGAACATTTGCAAATAGATCTTACATCTTTTAGGTTCTAAAACAATGTTGAATCTAAGAATATACTCCCTCCGTTCAAACTGCAAGTCACTTTGACTTTTTGGTATATTCATTTTGCTATGTATGTAGATATAATAATGTCTAGAAAATGGATGAACCAAAAAAGTCCAAGCGACTTACAATTTGAAACGGAGGGATTATATGACAATTAGTTTTCACCAGCCAATACTAAGACAGTATTTTATTTCTGCAGCAACAGTCAAGGATCTGTAGGCCTCACAGGGATGCACACAGTGGATGCACACCACGCAGTTGCACATACAGAAAGCAGTTTGCAGAGCATAGCTACACTGTTATTATGAAATTCAGTACTACTACAAAAATTACCTCCAAATAAAAGCGCCCATCTGGAAGTGGTTCACACCTAGAAATTTATGAATATTAACATTAAACCAAAAAATATTGTCAGGAGTTGCAAATAATGAACAATAAAACTCACTCCAAAATTTCCACCTCACAGCCACAATCTGCTACAGTACCCGTTGCTGAATCAATAGCAACCTACAGTGTTCAGACCAATAATGAATGAAAGAAATATTCCAAAACAAACAAAGTGATGCTTTGACATTAGATCCTAACCATTCCCATCCGATGGTTCCCTTCCATTATTCTCCGTACCTAATTTCAAAATACAAAGCATTAAAAGATAATGAAGAAATAAATAGAGCAAAATACTACTCAGTTATACATCTTATTTTCTCTAAAAAATTATGCTTGCATTTTTCCTAGGCTCATCAAGGTTAGTCAACATAAGTACACAACTGCGTGTAGCCAAAGAATGCAGAATCGAACGGAAAAAATAAATTTTAGAGTCATGCATTAACAGCAAAAGATGATAAGGTCTTACACCTTTTCCTATCCACTGGAACCAGAATGGGCAGGATAATCAAGTAATATGTCTTCAAAATTATATAGCCTATGCAGCTTTCCATGTTTTGAAGAAAACGTCTATGAAAATATAATTTTTCTTCAAATCACACTAACCTGCTTTCTCAAACGACGCATTAATTATCAAAATTTAACATATAATAAAAATGGAAATAACGATAATTAATGCATCATTTGAGAAAGAAACTTAGTTCAGCAAGGTTTATAAATATTAATTAGATAATAAAATCTTGCAAGGTTAGCTGCAAGCTGGATATACATATACAGTTAGGTTTGCGATCTTGATCAATAGAGAAGTACATTGTCAACAAATGCGCCTGACAAAATGTATCTAATTTTGCGATAACTTTACCATCAGTCTGTAGCGAGGTTCAAATATGTTCAGTGCCATCTTTTGGGATGGAAGTACAACATCCATAACAAAGAGAGGCATCAAATCAACACCGCATATGTCATGGTCTCATGTTCTGACCTCCCTCTCAGCATATTCTTGTGGGAAATTTGTCTGAATTATGTTGCTCAATGTTACACTGAAGCATTTAACCATAACTGCCATCAGAAATATCAGGGAAAAATATGGACATCTTAACAAAATGATACTTTGAAGTTTGAAGTAAAGAAGATTAACTTCTCAACATCTTAGAATACCTTAAAGGGTATGTCCTTGGACCAATAAATAGCACTGTCCGACACATGGGGCACTTATTTCCTATTACATAGCACATAGCAATAAGTTCATAATTAAATAGAAACAGATAATTTGGCATGTGAAAATTGTGTAAGCTCACCATGATCCATTGACTGATGTAGACACGAGCGACAAAATGAATGCCCACATGGTGTAGTGACAGGTTCATACAATAGCTTAAAGCATAATGTGCACTCGAAATCATCAGTCCTAGCTAACCTTGCACGCCTTGCCCCAGCTGCAATATTTGTATTCGATCCAGATCATTCAGACAGGTTTGCAAGGTATGACTGCATATATATAGAAAATAAGTGTTACAAAATGCACCAGAGGATCATTATTAACATAATAGATATCTGCAAGCAAATATGAAGTCAATTATGAATATC
Organism: Hyparrhenia diplandra; assembly: GCA_015847255.1. Taxonomy (NCBI): domain Eukaryota; kingdom Viridiplantae; phylum Streptophyta; class Magnoliopsida; order Poales; family Poaceae; genus Hyparrhenia; species Hyparrhenia diplandra. The sequence goes on from JADLZK010000443.1 coordinate 17,852, forward strand.
CTTATAAGCCAACAATCATACCTGAGGGGATCGACTTGAAGACCAGCAAGAAGGGCCTCACGTGCCTCATGGTAATGCTCCATCTTCATATCAATGAGTTATTCCAATTAGATAAACAAATATTCAAGGAAATATGAATCCACTATAACATGGACATAATATATATAATACTGGTTACAATAGATTATAATACAAAGAGAATCTTGTGAATGGTTCTCTTGATGGTGGAACAACAGAGCATAAAAAAATTATTATCAATACATGGACAATTTTTTTTTAAGAAACAGGAGGGCATGCCCCCTGTTGGTAAATTTTTGCAATGAAATTTGGTATACATCATGCATTACTACATCCATGAATCTTTTTAATATTTTCTTTTGATTAGCAAGCTTTTTATTTCTTTTGAATGATCACCCCGAGTGGTCTCAAACTTAACAATTTGCCACATGTAATTCCAAATTTTGCATGTTGACATTTACTACCTGAGATTTCTGGATAAAGTGAACATTCAAGTCATGAAAAAAATAAAAGTGGTAAAATAATCACATAAAGTACATCCGAATTTGCAAAAGTACAGATGCTACTTGTCCAATATTAAAATTTTATACGTGACAAGACCAAATGACCACATTCCACAGACAATAAAAAGGTTCTTCCAGAAATTAATCCTAGTGGGCTAAACTGAGTACACTTATTCAGGAAAAAATACTTAAAAGTCCTATTCATACTAACAAAAGAAGATAGGATCTACGATCTTCTGATGTGCTTAAGTTACAAACTGTTACCAGAATCAGCGCATATGCCTTGAGAAGATATGGTCTAGGAGAATTACTGTTGATAGATAATATCTTCTCCGCAAGATCCTTCAAAGCTAACTGTAATAATGAATCAAATATAAACAAAGTTTTTTCTTATAAGGAAAGACAGCCTAATGCTGTGAGTTCACTCAATTAACATTGAATCCAACAAATGTGTGAAGTACTATACTTCTGCATGCGTTGTAGGATCAAGGCCATTCAAGGGCTGATATTCAGAGTCAGCAGCTGATCTCTCCCTCAACAGTTGACTTAACCTGTCATAGTGGTAACACACCATGTGTGAATCCAAAGAAAACATACCTATATAGCACGAAAGAGATCTGTACGTACAGCTAAATTATGCAAAAAAACATTGCCAGGAAACTCACCGACAGAAAGCCAAACTTCGATTGCCAAGGATAATTGGATCTGGTCTCAAATTTTGAGCTTTAGTGTAACAGGATATTGCCTGAAACAGGAACATGCCAAGTGGCATTTGCACTAAGGTCAACAAAATATATGTGTACATGCGCAGAGCACCTAAAGCAGATAATATAAAAAAACATAGAATGATAAAATTACTGTCAATATGTATATGTAATTAATAGGACCGCTAGAGAGGCTGACTGCATAAGTTGGCCCAAACAGGAGAATTCCACCACTGCCGGGAGGCCCATCTTGTTAATTAGTTTTGGCTTTCCTTTAGGTGAGATTTAGGAGCCACTGGGACCATAAACCTTGTGTGATACCCACAAAGCTTTCTAGGGCTTTCCTCTACTAGGGCCATAAATAGTTAGTGCAGTTTTTTCCCCTGGGAAAGGGGGATGACTCAGAATGCCACACTAGCTGTGTCCTCGATATTCCAAATTATCTGCATATGCTAACTCTGTCAAGCATATTTTACTGTTGTAAGAGGCAGAATAAGGGAAAGCACTGACTCTAGTTGATAACTTGTATAGTTCTCTCCCTTCTGAAAACTGTCTGCAAACTGCAATTGCTGGTGCCAGGCGTTCGCTGCATATGCGGGAGAAAACTAACTTGCATTGACAGAGACTGAATTGAACACCACTGTGCCACCTCAGCTTGGTTCGCTTACATTGCATTGGACTTGATCCCATCTCAAGGAGTCAAAAAGCAAAAGACAGTCGTTGCATCCTCATTCCTCCGCAAAGCCGAATCTCAGGCTATCCAATCCAGGGTACACTAGACTCCCCCGGTCCAACTCCAAACCCAGTTCTCAGTTTATCCCAACACTAGAAGCATAATAAACAATTAAACTAGGAGACGCTCATTAAGTAGGTATATGCGAACTTCCAGTCCAGATACACCGAGGCACTGGCAACTCGATCGACTGCATGCACACACCAAAAAAAAAAAAAAAGTCGGGGACGGAGCGCGAAGTCAGCGATCACCAACCTCGTCGAAGCTGCGGTCGCGGAAGGCTAGTGTGCCGCGCTGCGCGAGGTTGAACACCTCGCGGTACTTGTCCGGGGCCATCCCTCCCATCTCCTCCTCCCTCTCCACCTGCGCAGCAACCACCACTCACAGCAGGTCAGCAGAAGCAGCAGCGGCGAATTGGGTCCAAGCCAAAAACCTCCTCTCCGGGTTTCAACAAATAATTAAAGGGACGAATCGGGGTGGACCGGCGCGAGCGACGCACCGGCGGGAAGTCCTCGGCGTCCAGCGCGGCGGAGAAGACGCCGCCCGGCGACGTCATTGGGGCCTGCCGCGGAGGGTGGCGACTCGAGGGAGGATTGGGATTTGGGATGGCTGAATTGCGATTGCGCGCTGGGGCAGAGGCAGAGCAGTGTGGAATGGATTGGGGGACCTTGGACTTTGGAGGGAGGGAGGGAGCTGGTGGTCGGGGAGCACGCGGCGTTCGTGCCTGCGCCGGTGCCCAGTAGTTTTTGCGCGGCTGCGGCCGCCAAGACGTGTCCCCCGCGGATTCGGGTCGCCTCGCCTACCCTCCCTCCCCTGTTCCCAGACCACGACTAGTCTGGTTGATGATTTCACCAAACTTCGATGCAGCAGCCCCTCTTCTTTTCGGCTATACAGTACGTATATGAATGTTCCAAAATTCCTATAAAGGAGTACAAGCATCTTGTACCACTTTTTGTCAAATAAAAAAAGCATCTTGTACCACTTCATCAACGTCTCACTTTTTTACTCTCACACGTCTCTAATCTAAATTTAATACGCGACCTCGTTTCTAATTAATCTAAAGCTAGCTCAATCCAAATCTAAAAGCCACGTTTCCAGCAACACGTCTAGCTATGGTACATAGTTTTGATTCTAGTTTTTGTATAAATTTCATAGTCAGAGATTATTTAGGTAGGTACAGCAATTACTTAATAAATTATATGCTCTGTTGTTATATTGCACGAGCATATTTTGATAATACATACTTAAATTCATAGCAAAAGGTCGGTATGTGAGCTATTTTTTTCACATCCCTTCTCAAGACTTGGTAGTTGCTGACGTGACTTTGAGCCTATTTGAGGTTCCGCTTTGTATCTTTTCTCCTAGAATCTGATCCTACATTGGTCCTGATAGACTAGAAGCCATCATACAACATTTTTTTTTTTTTTTTTTTTTGCGGAAAAGCCATCGTCATACAACATTGGTGTCATCAGTCAAGTATTGGTGTCATCAGTCAACGTACATCTTACAAAAGCTACTCATAGCCTGTCTATGTGAACAAGAACGAGTGCCATTGTTTACATCTATTTTTCCTTTGTAAAAAAAAAAAAAGAGACCGGTTTCATCCAAATCTTGCTATGCAAATGCGAACAACGCGTTCGTTAGCCAGTACGTACGTGCTGGCGTACTGCCCGGCCCCGGCCCAATGCCAGCCAAACTTGCCGTGGCAATGGCATCATCCATCCCATTTATACTTGAGGTTTGGATTCTTGCGCCTTGCCCGCCAAATGAGCTTGTCTTTGGTTATCCATACGACGAATGGGGTTAAAGATGGCTATAGAAAATAAGCCATGGCAGGCCGGTTCCATGTCTGCTCCTGACATTTGTTGCGACCACAGCGCTTCTAAGTATCGATCAGATCCCTTCTTTCTTGGAAGCAGAGTGCTGAATGAAGCCGACAATTGCTTTTGTACATCTAAAATCTAATGCTGCCGAAACTGCATGCCTGTGTCGCACATTAAAACACACAAGAATCAACTTACTTCTGTCACCAACCTGTTGCCGACCTCTTCGATCTAACAAGAAGCGAGTGAGCTGAGCTGCTGGCGGAGGACTTGTTGTGTCGCGTGGCTGTAATGGGCATGGCCCAGTTGGGAGACTAGCTGCTCGCTCGGCCCAGTTTCTGTGTCGGCGTTGAAGCAGAGTTATAAGCGGCCCAATTTGCTAGCCAAAGTCTGGCTAAACTATCAACGGCCAAACTGCTGACAAAATCTCTCAGCTTTGGTGGCGAACCAATTTGGGTAATTGAGTACAACAGATCCATTTTTTTTTCTAAAATAAATCACTAAATATATATACATATATAATATAATACATCTCACGCTGTCATGTTACACTAGCTATGTACCCGGCACGGAGATGTGAAGGTTCGATCCATCGATCCTTATTAGCTCTCGTCGCCGTCGACGGCCACAAGCGGCAGATCCACCTCGTGCGCCCACTCGACGCAGCGGGTCTCGAAGTGGCGGCTCCTCACTTGGTTGGGCACGTAGCTCACCCAAGCCTTGAGCCCTAACCGCCAGCGCAGCGTCCTCGCTTCCGCTTCCCTCCCCACCCTCCACGTCATCTCCTCCGGCACCTCGTCGCCGGCCACCACCAGCCCTCGCATCTTGCTGAACGCCCGCCCAGGCCCGTCATACCGCCTTCTCATCACATCCGCCGTTCCTCGGTTCAGCAGCTCCGGTCCCAATGCCGCCGGGGCGCCACGCCGACACCTCCGTCCCGGTGACCGGGTCGTAGAGAACACCCTCGAACACGCCGGCGCTGCCCCTCGGCATCCTGCTCCCACCGCCAGCTCCGGTTACGCGTCCGCGCCGACGACCGCATCTTCGCCTTGATCCTTGCCGGTTTGGTGGCGCCGGCGAAGGTGCCCTTGACGGTGCGCGTCATCTCGACGTCACGTTCGGGGTTCCCCGTCGAGCGACCGAGGCTCGGCCCGGTGGCGTAGGACGCGCCGAACCGCGGGCCCCACCCAGACGCGGATACGCGACGGGAAGTGGCTCTCGCCGTCCATAACGTCATCGTCGGCGCCTTCTTCTTCCCCGTCGTTGCCGCCGCCGTCGTTGGCCTTACGGAACGCGAGCCGCGCGACGCGTAACCGGACGTTGTCGACGCGCACGGAGACGGTCACGAACCTCCTGTCGCGCACGCGCACCGCGTACCCAGCTGCACCACGGCCTCCAGCTGCTGGTGCGCCAGGCCGTACCGCAGCGCCGGCTCCTCGGGCTCCTCGTGCGGCGACGCCGCGATGGGGCCCGTGCCCGTGTCCGTGACGACGACGCGCGCCATGGCGAGCACGGGCGCGTAGCCCTCAGCACCCATAGGCCGTGCACCTCGGTGGCGTACGACAGGCACGCGGCGGGGAGCGCGCGACGACGACGACAACGCGGTGCCGCCGCCGACGCGGCACCGGCACCGGCAGCAGCAGCCTGTATCTCCCGCAGCAGGCACCACTTGGCGAGCATGTACCCGAGCGAGCGCATGAACCGGACCTCGACGTCCGGGCCGACGGAGCGCAGGAACGCGCCGAGCGCCGGCCGGCACTCGCCGAGTCCGCGCTCGATCTCCGCGCCAAGGTTTCGGAAAAAGACGTACCCGGCGTCTGCCGGGGCGTCGAGCGCGCACAGCCAGAAGAGCCGGAGCAGGAGAACGACAGAGAAGAAGAAAGCCGCGGCGGCGGCGGACGTAGCAGAGGGATCTCGATCGGCGCCACCCGCCCCGACCCCGACGACGACAGCGGCGGAGACGGTCCCCGCGTCCACCTTGGCATCGGACGCGTCGTCCCCGCCGCCCAAGCAAGGGACGAAGGGATGAGAGCGCGAGCACCTCGTCGAGGAGCTGGACCAGAAACTGCACCCTCGGCGGGACCGGTGAGGACGCCGGGAAGCGGTCGGACGCCCACAGCGCGCGCGCCTCGCCGTCTGCGCCGTTGATGGCGACGGAGAACGCGACGTGCAGCGCGGGCTCGCCGTCATCGACGACGTTGCCGGCGGGAGACGCGGAAGCAGCAGTTGTGTCGGCCTGCAGGACGATTGAGGCGCCGTCGGTGGAGACGGCGAGCGGGAGAGACCATGGCGGCGGCGACGGTGTGTCGGGGCCGCCTTCACCGAGAGGAGGCGGCAGGGAGGCCAGCCACGGCCACGCGTCGTCCATGTGTTGTGGCTAGGGAGGACGGATACCGTGGTCGTGATGGCGAGGGCTAGGCCGCGATGGACGTATATGGCCCCTGTTGTTTTCTGCCGTGGTGGGTGGGGTTTATGGCGCGGAACTGAGGTTTGGATTGTGGTTGTGGAGGAGTGGTGGCCGCAGAGTAGCGGATGGCTACGAGCTGCACCTCGTCACTGCTCCTAATGAAACCCAAGGAAGTAAAATCAGTGCCTAAAGTTGCAGGGACACAAAGTGATTTGCTGTGGACCACTAGCTTATGGTTTGCAGAGCAATGAGGCGGACCTAGTTTTGTCATTCATTGTTACTAGCAGGGGTACAGTACAGCCATGACTGCACCAAAGGTGGGGTGTTCTAAATAGACTAGAAACACAGGCGCGGCGTTGCCGCGCCAGCCCATGATGTACCCATTGTATCATGTAGCCAGCTCAGTGAGATATGTCTTATACAGTATTATATGTTATTATACAATGGCAATTATCATGAGCAAGAAAAGAATCGTAATGATTGCTCGTGGATAATTTAAGTTAAGACATTTGTATATATACAAAATGGTTGTTGAAAGCTATTAATTTTCTACTAAAATTTTGCCTCTATTGATAAGAGAAAATATTGGTCACAATACTTTATATGTCGTGGACACCTAGCTATTAGTGTACAAATAGATATGCAATCATGGGTGACGGTAGTCTATGGATTGACAGTCACTATTGTATGTGCCTTTGGTATAAAATCAATTTTATAGGTTGTGTGTTTTTATGCGGAGACTGGAATTGAATCTAAAGTTGTTGTATGAACTTGATGTAATTATCAAGTGTAACTATGCATTTGATTTACATTTAGATGAATAATTATAATAGTATATACGTGAGAATCAAAGTAAAATCTGGACAATATTAGTTACTTAAATATTGCAGAAAGTTAATAGCTTGTATATTGATCTTGTACGTAGCCAAATAGTGTATGTTTGCTTCTTTTTTTTTTTTTTTTTTTTTGCCTCTGTGTTCCATTCTCTTGTAAACTTCTGAATAAATATTTTGATAGCAAATATATACTCAATATTTCCTCAGTGCTGGATTTTTTTGGGGTATCGTATAGTAACTCAAATAGCTACTTTAGCTTATTCATGCGTTGGCTGTAAATTTTCCACTCTGTTAGGTAAAGTCTCAATGGTAGCAGCCAAGCGGTCGAGGATGAGTGTATTTATGTGTTTTAAGTTTTATTTGTAAGGGAGCTAACAGCGCAGAGCAGAGCACCCGACGGCTGTGGCTAGCCACGCTCGGCCAGAGCTCGCGGGAGCCGTGTGGCGCGCAGCGCGCACGTGCGTGCGGTGAGGCGTCATCGGCGCAGGTTCTGCGCACGCGCTTTGTTGGGCTCGGGACTCAGAGGTCGCCGGAGCTGCCGGCGGCGAAACACATGGTGGCGGCGCATGGCCGGATTTGGGGGTAGAGGCCAATTCGTTTAAATTGGCTATGACTGAAGTCTCGGGATTGTTCGTGGGCACACGAGGCAGCTCACCAGCCGGTCTGTAGGGGCAGAGGAGCCGTGGAGGCGCCGGTACACGGCAATGGCGACGACGCCAGTATGCGCAGCGGTGCGAGGTCCAGTGCAAGCTATGAAGCTAAGGGCGGATTTGAGCGCGGTCGTGCGCCGCCGCGCCACATCTCGTCCGTGGCCCGCTATGGGCAAAGGCGGCCAAGGTTTGGGACATGGCGTCGGCGTTTAAGCGGAGGGGCTATAGCCTAGAGCGCGGCACAGCAGAGGCAGAGAGGTAGAGGGGTCGAGCAGGATGACGATGCTCCGCGAGCAGCGGGTGTCCGGTGTCGTGCGGCCATGGTCGTGTTCGGTTCGCCCGCACTGCTTCGCCGGTGGACCATGCCCGCAACGGTTACCCCGCGCACCGGAGCTGCCGACGCCGAAGGACATGGTGGCGGCGCTTGGCCGGATTTGGGGTAGAGCCCAAGCTGTCATCGTTGTAGCGAGATGGACGGCGGCGAGGGGAGATGCGGACAGGCTGTGGTAATCCGGAGCGAGGGCCGCGGAGATGGCCGGCGGCGGCGGGTCCGCGGGCTGCGGCCAGCCCACGGCGTAGCGACGCTGGGGCCACGCGCGACGGGCGGCGCGCGCGGGAGCAGGACAGGCTGCGGCACAGCGGCGTGGTCCTCCCTCGTGTGCCTCGCGAACCACGTCGCCACGGCCGCGACGACGCGACGTGTGCCGGGCGAGGTCGCCCGGCGGCCCCCGGGGCCCACCGCTGCCGCCAAGGCTAGTCGCGCTTCGCCGGGCGCCGCCGCACCGCCTTGCCGTCGCGCCAAGCGGCGCCGCCGCCGCAGCGCCTGCCGCGACGGGGCCTGCTCGCCCGCGACCGTCGCGCCGCCACGCTATGCGCTACCACGGAAAGGGAGCCGAGAGGGAGAGGGAAGGGGAGAGAGATGAAGCTGCTTGACTGCGGATTGATTTCGTTAAATATCGAGGACCTTTTGCAAAAAAAAAACCGGGCAGGCACGATCTGGGCATTTGCGCGGCCGATCCGACGGCCGGAATTGAGGCGACGTGGCCATCTCCATCGGCCAGAGCTTGGGCCCTGCTTTCGTCTTGTAGAGATTAGTGCAGAGACATTTGAATTTTGTTTCCCAATGTTCTTAGCCTTGCTAAAAATACATGTTTGCTACTTAATTCGTTGGCTCTAGGGTGATGCAGCGTGGGCAGCACCTGCTTAATGCAAATCGCATACAACTTTGAGGGCATGTTTCATGTTTGGATCGTGAGAATGGGCCAAATTGATAATACTTTTTAGGCAGCCTGTTTGGCTTGGCCCATGAATTAGAAAGTGTGATTCCAAGCCTTTCATGGTGCCAGGACCTCCAGACGGGCTGGGCTCAAGAACAAGGTTCCAAGACCAGTGAATCGATGATCGGCACTGACGGAATTCCGACAACAGAAGGAGAGCGTGGCTTTAAGCCGCTGACAGTGGGGTAAGGATGTCAGTAGGCTCTGTGTGAGTTTTCTGTGTGAGATGAGAGGAGAGGAGATATCATACTTTCTCTGTGTAGAGACAGATGTAGTTGTTTCTGGGGACTTCATATTTGAACTTCATTCTTACTAGAAAAGGATTTCATGTCATTTAACAGGGAAAATGAAGTGAATCAAATTGTAGACAATCCATTTCTTACCAAGTTTAAATAGGTTTTTTCCCCTATAAGTACAAGGTAGACAGCTGTAACTCACTAAAAGTACCAATAATATATACTCCAACATAAATATACATTTTATACAAGACCTGTTTACAACCACAACTCCCCAGACAAATTTCACTTGCACTACCACTAGCTTAAACTGAACGGATACAATCATGACTCTTGAAACAAAGCACACTGACGGACTGGCCACCTAAGCCACTATGCATATATACTTCAGCCAGCAAGTGACCGGAGCGCGCCGAGTCTTCACCTAATCTCTCCTCCCTCGACAACGATGCCCTTCGCGTCTTCTTGAGCCTGCTGTGCCGCTCGCTTTGCAGCATCCTCCACTTTGGCCTTTGTAAGGCCGTCACCAGCCTGCGAGGCAGGACCCGGCGTCGTCGTTGACAGTCTTGGGTGTAAGAAGCTCACCGACGTCGACGGGCACCATGTTCACCTCCTGGAGCAACTCCCCTAACGACGCCGAAGAGCTCGTGGCCTTCGACGTCCTCGCCGTGGAGGTGCATCCTGGCAAGGAACCTGAAGGACTCGAAGTCGCAGTAGGACATCTCGATCCACTTGTCCATCCGCCCCGTCCGGATCAGCGCCGGGTCGAGCTTGTCCAGGTGGTTGGTGGTGAACACGATGAGCCTCTCCTCGCCGCACGCCGACCAGAGCCCGTCGATGAAGTTGAGCAGCCCCGACAGCGTGACCTTGCTCTTGGCGTCCTTCTTGTTCTGGCGCCGCGTGTCGCCGTCGTCTTTCTCCTCCGCGTCGCCCCTTGTCGGCCGCCGCCTCCTCCTCCTTCTTGCGCTTGCCGGTCACGTCGAGCGAGCAGTCGATGTCCTCGAACACCATGATGGACTTGCCCTTGGTCTCGATGAGCAGCTTCCGGAGCTCGGTGTTGGTCTTGACGGACGTGAGCTCGAAGTCGTAGACGTCGTAGTCGAGGTAGTTGGCCATGGCCGCGACCATGGTGGACTTGCCGGTGCCCGGCGGGCCGTACAGGAGGTACCCGCGCTTCCAGGGCTTCCCGATACGGTCGTAGTACTCCCTGCCGTTCCTGAACATGTCCAGGTCGTCCATCACCTCCCGCTTCCTGGCCGGGTCCATGGCGAGCTTGGCGAAGGTCTTGGGGTGGTGGAACGGGACGTGCGTCCACACGTCCTCGTACCAGCCGTCGTCGTAGCCCTCGCTGTGGATGTTGGTATAGAGCCTGCGCTGGCGGTTCTGGACCATGACGGCGCGGCCCTGCCGGCGCACGTGCGGGATGTAGTCGTTGATGACCAGGTCCCGGTGCGCCTCTCGTGGAAGTCGAGGCGGAAGTGGCGCCGCTCGCGGGCCGCGGGCGTCCAGTAGGGCACGGCGGCGTCGCGCGGCGGCGGCGCGGAGTCGGCGGACCACCACACCGTGGCGCCGCGGAACACGTCGGGGACCTCCTCGCCCTTGGCCATGCTGAGGATGAGCTTGTCCTTGTCGGTGGCGGCGTCGTCCCGGTGGCCGCCGCTCGGCCCTGAGGTGGCGCACGTCGCGCGTGCTCGCCGTGGTCAGGTACGACTTGACCTCGTTGAAGGCGTCGCTGCTCTTGATGCGCCCGCCCTCGTACTCGTGGAAGGTGATGGACAGGTACGGGTCCACCATGGCGGCGAGACGGCGCGCGCGACGGTTGAAGTTGCGTGCGAAGAACTGCTGCAGCTGGATGTGCTCCAGGTTCTGCCAGACCATGGTCCAGCACACGGCCAGGACGCTGATCACCACCGACACCTGACCGAACCATGAGTATGCAGCAAGCGCGTCCATCATCTCCGCGATCGATCTCGGTGAAATATAGCTAGCTAGCACTTGTTCTCGTACACTCTACTACCGATTCGTCTTTGCGGTTGGCACGGTGGTAGTAGTCCTTGCTCCTTATATAGGAGGATGAAAACACGGATGTACACACACTACACCTACACGGTTGGCACGGTGGTAGTAGACAGATGAAACAATTGCCGCCCCTCGCTTTGTCGCTTGGTATCACCGCACCTCAAGATAAAGTTGACTAACGACGACTGTTTTGCTTCATAGCCGTAGTCATTTTCTATCAAAAAATCATTCTGCCGCCTTGTTTCTCGTTCACGCGTCGGGACTACACAAAAGTTGCAAATTTCAGGAGGATATGCCGCGAAACTGTCGCGTGCTCAGGTCACATGACCCTTCTTCCACCACACGTCATCTCCTTCTTCCACAACCTGTTCGGCCGCCTCCTCCGCCGCTAGAATTCGATCTAACGCCGCTCCTCCCTGCCGTCTCCACCACTTGATGGCATGCCGACCAGCCCGCCGGAGTTTAAGAGCGGGAGGGCGTGGTATCGAGTGTTGCCCGTATCTTAACTGTGTGCTGGAGTTGGGAAAGGAGGGAGTTGAGGAGGAGGATATGCCGCGAAACTGTCGCGTGCTCAGGTCGCACGACCCTTCTTCCACCACACGTCATCTCCTTCTTCCACAACCAATTCGGCCGCCTCCTCCGCCGCCAGAACTCGATCTAACGCCGCCCTCCTGCCGTCTCCACACCTGGATGGCCTGCCGGCCAGCCCACCGGAGTTTAAGAGTGAGAGAGTGTGGTAGCGAGAGATGCCCGAATCTTAGCTGTGTGCTGGAGTTGGGAAAGAAGAGAGGGAGAGAGTCAGGGTGGGGTCACGGTAGTAGGAGCGTAGGTGCGTGGGAGCCAGATGCGCCGTCGCGCTCCGCCATGCGCGTGTTTAAAGATTGCTCCGCTCCATGTTTTTCAGCTCTATCTGCTCCATGATTTTTAGTCAAACTGTTTTAACTCCACGCAGTCTATTCGAGAAAAAATAGTGACGTTGTGAGAGCACTTAAGTGTACTCCACAGACTCTAGTTTTTTATAGAGTTGCTCTATGATAGAGTTTATGAGCAGAGTCCTTCCAAACCGACAAAAATGTGACAAGGAATTCGCTTTCCTAGCTGTACGAAATTTTGTTTTGCGGCCCGTGTTTTCTACCCAGGCTAAGAGCAACTCCAACCCACCCCCTAATTGAGCCCCTACCCTAAATTCTAGGGGTTTGTAGAAAAATCAACTCCAATGGAACCCCTAATTGAGACCTCAAATTTTACCAAACCTCAAATTTTAGCTTTTAACCCCCTAGACCTGGTAACCCCCCTATTCCCCGTGGGTCCCACAGTTTATTCCATCGCCAGGGGGAATTCGTCTCCACGCGCCGCATAAGTGCCGCCCTCCTCCGGGCGGGCGTTTTTCTCCCGCCGTCCAGCCCCGACATGTGCACTCACGTCACTCTCCTCCAGCTCCGGCAAGAATCGCTCCCGACCACCGACAACAGCTTCCAGCTCCTACTCCCCGTCAGGCCCCCACCTTCCCGCACCACGAGTTCGCCGAGATCCCCGACGTGTCCGACATGGCGGTGCTGTACGGGCGCGCAGGAGCTGTAGTGAAAACTCCCTTCTCGCTTCTCGACCCGACCGGCTGGGCCGAGCTGCCACCTTAGCGCTCGCCGACGGCGAAGCTCGAGGGGCGGCCGTTCGCCTGCACGCCGGGCGGCGCGCGGGCTCACGCCAGCGCGCACGCCGCAGCGACAAAGACCGCCTCCTGCGCCTTCAGCTCCACCGCCGCGATCGCGCCGTGGCCCGCGGGTTCTTCCGCACGCGACGCGCCGAACAGCTCCACCGCCGCTCCTGCGCCTCGCTCGCTGCCGCCGCAAGGCACCGGAGATCAATCAAGGCGTTCCACGCGACGACGCTCGCCGCCGCGGCATTCCGTCGAACGATTCTGCTGGCAGCCGAGGTCTCCGATCTTGGCGTGAAGATGAGCAGCTTGGTGGCGATGTACGTGCTGCAGCTGAACACGGTGGCCACCAATCGCGCGTGGATCCTCTTGCCGGCCTCGCGTCCCTCCGGTTCACGCATTCTTGCAGAAGCGCGTTGGTTCGCGCCCGGGGCTGGGGACGGGCTTAGCGCACCAAGTCCTGTTCGCCGTGGGACGCGCAGCGCCAGTTCGCACCCGCCGCTCCGCGGGGGCTACTGGGGAACGGCATCGCCCTCACGCACGCGCTCGCCATGGCCGGGAGCTGTTGTCCGCGCCCGTGTCGCCGTGGCCGGCTCGCAGGGGCGGCGCGGGTATGGTCACCGGGGCCGAGTACATGCGGTCGGCGGTGGACTACTCTGAGGAGACGCGGGCGCGGCCGCCGCTGGCGCCCTCCGGCCTCATCGTCCTCCACCGCGCGAGCGTGGCCGCCGGCCTCCCGGCTCCACCGGTGCGAGCGTGGCCGCTGGCCTACCCTCCACGGGGCTCCCCTCCGCACCCGGTGCTTGAGTGCTCCTCGTAGCTCCGGTCTCCGCCGCGCCGCTGGATCCATAGTGAGTTGCTCCGCCGCTGCCGGGCCCGTCCCCCGCGATTTGGGGGCCTGTGTTCGGGGGTGCCGCTGGAGTGGATCCAAAGTATTGGCCAACAAAAATATCAGAAAGCACCTAAAAATAGAAAAATAGAGGCTTGATTTAGGTGTTCACGTTGGAGTTGCTCTAAGTTAGTACATTCAATAGAGAATCAGCTGATGACGACAGCGTGCTAGACTGCTTGTCGTCGTCGTTTTTTTTTTTGACCTGCTGCAAATCCTAGCAGGGTTTGCTGATGCACTGCATGCAGGTGCCCCGAAGCTTCCCCTAACTATATACAACTATTGAATCTCGTGAAGTGTTAATTACCTGGGTAGATTGCTGCTACACATGCAACTGCGAACTTGAATTTTGATTCTTGTTACAATAAGTAGACTTCTGGTGCCCCATAACAAACAATAAGTAGACCTTGACTGCTGCATTTTTTTTCGAAGTTTGGAGGACAATTGACAACTGACATTATATTACCCATACTTGGCCGTTACGTAAAAGTGTTTTTGTCTCTGCTTTGTCTGTGTTTGTAATCCTTTTGAGTGTAACGGAAGCGAAGTTCTTGCAATCTTCTCTTCCCATTATCATGTTACTTAATTTTGACTGGTATGGAAATAAAACATCAGCTATGTTATGAAACTCCTAGTCCTTATGCATCTTATTATATAATAGTTTTTTTACTACCAGAGAGAGAGAGCGCGCTTTCGATTACAAAAAACGTCTGTGCAATCAGCGGTGAGGGCTTCCTCGACACATGGAGGTGCTTGCCGTCACCAAGGCTCCTCAGAATTTGTAGTTGTAGCTAATCCTACTAAGATGCTTGCTACTCCCTCCTTTTCTTAAAAAACATGCAACGGCGTGGTCTAAAAAAAAAAAAACTCCCTCCTTTTCGAATTATAAATCACTTCTATAATCAGTCAAAGCATTTTAAGTTTGATGAAATAATGAATATAATTACAAACATATGATGAAGAACGTGCATACCACATTTCTGAAAAATATCTAATAAATATATTATGAAAATGCAACTAATAAACAATCAAATGATATTTAGTTTGCATCATAAATTTTATTATCTTATCATATAAATTTTGTCAACCTTAATGTTTTGACTCTCTAAAATTTAGAATGATTTATAATTTGGAATGGAGCTGAGCGAAAGTACTTGATTGCACTCTCTTCCCCTTTGAGATCCTCCATTCAGAGAGAGTAAAGTGTGTGAGCCCTTTTTGTCGCCTAGGATGAAACCTATCAACGACTTCCCATGTCCATGGACGAGTATATACGAGCACAATCTCGACGATGATATCCAGGACAACCCCCCTTTGCATTTTCGATCAAAGGCTCATCGCTGCATTTGTTGTATGCCCGCTAGGCCGAAATGATGATATGGCCGTTGCAACCGGCTCATCCGGCTTGACTTGTTCGCACAACAAAAGAACCATCATCAATGTTAATTTTGGTCCGGTGTGGTGGTGGTGTTTTTTCTCTCGTTGTCATGTACTCCCTCTATCCCATGTCCTGCAGGGAGTGTCGTTTCTACAAATGATACCGTGTGAAGATCTCTAGTTTGGTTTTGGATAATTAGTGACACCTAAGGACTAATCTCTCGATGCTAAGTGTTTGACTAGATTGGAGATTGGTCGGCTTCTGGAGTTGGTGCATGGTGATCATGGAGGATGGATCGAGGTGATCCAAAAGATGATCAAGCATGCAACTCGGTGGAGTTTCGAGATCAATTGTCCCCAAGGCAAAGGTATAACCATAGGGCTTTTGATTTCACACTCAAGACACCATAGAGGGTGTGAGTGATTATAGGATCGATAAGCCATACTATAAAGAGGGAAACTTTCCGTACATATCGGTCCTCATGTGCCTTTAGGTTCAAAATTCATATGCATGCATTCTAACCTAAAGAGCTAACTCCGCGACTTGGTGAAAATATTTTCAAAATGCTAACACATGGTGTCGAGGTGTTCTTCGACGCGTGTCGGCAACAAGAAACAAGTGACGGAAGTCGGTTTGGAGCAAGGGCGAAGGAACGACGACAAAACAACGAAAATTCACAGCCGACGCGGATCGGACGCGGCCGACGGAAGCTCGAAGAATCCGACCGGACGCACCCGCGCGGGTCCGGTCAGAATTCCGAGAGAGCATGTTTTTCTCTGTTTCGCCGAGGGCCGATCGGGACGATCGATCGGATGCTTAGGTCGCCGACCGGAAGCACCGATCGGACGCGCGACCGACCCGGTCCGTCGCTGGGGGTTCGAATTAATCGTTCGGGGGTTGTCGGTTGTGATCGACCCACCACCGACTCACCGTAAGTCCGTCAAGGCCCGTCAGTCGCGTAAAACCGTAGGTTTCCTCCCAACGGCCACATTTCGTGGGTGGGGTATTTATACCCCTTGGCTGCCTCTTGCTCTCTCTCTCTCTTGGTCATTTGAATAATTCCTAACACACTAGAGCAAGCAAGCAAGCCTCCTCCTCTCTCATTCTTGATTTGAGCTTCATTCTTGAGAGAAGAGTTGATCCAAGTGCATTTGCACCGAGTTCTTGCATCTAGAGGCACTTGGGGATCGTTGTGAGCCGGTTGGTTTCTTGTTTCTCTTGGAGACACCGCTCCTAGCCGGCTTGGTGATTTGGTGGAGTTGTTGGCAAGAAGAGGAGATTGTTTCTTGGCCACCTCCCAGGCGAAATTGTGAGAGGATCACGCACTCCCTGCGTCGGGAAGACAAAGTGCAAGGAATACATTGCTCGTGTCTTGGGTACCTCACTTGTGAGTGGTGTGTTGAGGCTAGCAAGGGCACCGCCTAGCTCAAACACCATCCTTGTGTTGGTCGGCACAACCGGAGACTAGCTTGTCGGTGTACAAGTGAACTCCGAGTGAACAAATTGACTTGTTCATTGTCTTGGTGTGTGGATCATCACCTTCGTGTGATTGATAGCTTTTTTTTCTTCTTCCGGTGATTGGTGGACATCCTCTACACGTCGGTATAACAAGCTTCTCACTCTAGCATTACATTCCTAGTTTACTTTGAGTAGTGAGCTAGCACTTGCTTTGTGTAGGTGTTCTTGCTAGCATAAGGACCATATTAGGATTGCTCATTAGCTAGAGTAGTGACATAGACTTTGTGTGGATTAGAGATCATAAAAATATTTAGTCTTGTCACTAGAAGGCTTGCAAGACCACTAGAGCTAGCGCAAACCGCATTATCGCCATTTGTTTTACTAATCGGTTTGTTTAGTTGAGTTTGTAGAAATTTTTATAGGCTATTCACCCCCCCCTCTAGCCATCTAGGACCTTACACCGTGTCCCGAGAGTGTTATTTTAGGGTCATATAAGTTTCGCAACCTAACCGTATTCTCGCTTTCTTTGTCGGCCACTCAAACTCAATCCATCTTTCTCCCTCTCGTTACTCAAGGTCAAGGCAACCGACAGCTTCTCCCCTCATCCCATCTCCACCACCGGGCCGATAGGCGGCGAGGGTGGCGCGCCGCAGCAGGCCGCGTGAGGACGGCGGCGGTGGCAGCCCGGGCCGCTGAGGCGGTGTAGCCCGCTGGGGCAGCGAGCGCCGGTGAAGAGACCCACCGTGCGCCAATGAGGAGGTCGGCTGGACGAGCACAACCAAAGCGCCCGACAAGGAAGTGCCAAGACGGTGCGGCCGCCGCCGACGAGAGGAGGCCGACTCTCAATCGTGTCTCTCCACCTTCGAGATCCGCACCCTCGCCTTCTCCACCTTTGAGATCCGGCGCCTCGCCTCTCCTCCTCCCGAGACATCTCCGACGGGGAGAGCGCCTTCCGGCGCAAAAGAGCGGGCATCGCTGCCCCAGCCCCTCCCCGTGGCCAACAACTACCCCATCTCATGGCTCGCCACCAGGCGCCGCCCTTACCCCACCCATGGTCGGCGCTACGCCCTACCCTCTCATGGTCGGGCGGCCGCACCGATCAATGCATGTGGAGGCCGGTGAGGAAGACAGGGTCCGCGCCGCGCACTGGGCTCGCGGACGCCGCCAAGGTGGCAGGCCCGGCACATGAGCAGCGCTGGTTGCACCGACGGTCGGCTCAGTAAAGGCGGTGGCGCTGGACGGCAATGAGCGGCGGCGAAGCTTGTTCGTCCGAGCACTAGGGTGTTCTAGGGGTCCGTAAGGGGCTTAAGGCTCCCTCGATGCAGCTGTTACGCGGGCGGGCGTTGATGACCAATTGTCGTGGTGGAGTTCGCAGCGATGTGGAGGCGCACGGGCGGATCTCAGCGATCGTGGTGGTTCGTCGCGACATGGCCAAGACGGGTTAAAAAAAGTGATAATAGGAGAGAGAGAGAGAGAGAGAGAGAGAGAGAGTGAAGGACCGAAACGGGCGACAGAGGGGGTGAATGGGAGCCTCGATTTTCCTTTTCAATTTTGGGTCATCGGCTCAACCCCCAACCTCAAAAGCAAACTCAACGAGACGAGTAACACACGTGCTAATCGGTAGCAAGGTGTCACGAGCAAAAGAGAGCACCGAGATGTCCACGACCCAAAAGGTTGGGTGGATGTTCCCTAGAACACAAATGGACACCTCAAACGACCACACACCGACCGCTAAAAGAATTTCCGAATTGATGGCCGAAAAGAGTTACCCAACTCCTATTGAGAAGAAGTGGGTTCTCTAAACTAAAATACTCAAGTCAACTTGTGACAGAGCAGTCAAATAAAAATCCTCGAATCGACAAAAATCATCGCAAAAACCGGATCTCAAAAAAACAGCTCAAATGCGCAAACTTTTGGGCAAAACAGACAAGCTGAAATATGTATATGAGCAACCGGCTTGGAACCTGCAGAGACATGTCACTATGCAGCAGAAAAACTTTGCATAACGTGAGTACTGCTATAGCCAAAGTAATAAAATTAATGCTCCAAAGAAAAGCTAACTCAATTAAACTAATCTATGCACTGTAGCTAGAAATGGATGTCACAAAACAATTTCCCATGCGTGTACGAGCTGCTACTTGCTGAAACTTCACGAACGAGCACCAGGAACTAGGAGAGCTACCAAGCTGCTATGCTCGACGTGCAAACTGATTCACTGCTGCTGATGATGAACAGAGAAAAGCTACTGAAGCATTTCGTCAAACATCTTGTGGGTGCAGAGAAAAAGCACTAGATTGAGTTGAATAAAAAGCTGGAATTTTGCACAAGAATTCAACCTAGCTACCCTGCAAGAGAAGCAGTCGAGTGGCTCGATGGCCAACTCCACATCAGAGAAAAGATCGACCTTTCGTTGGAGAAATCGAAGCTTGGAGAAGGGAGTCGATGCTGCTTCCTTGGGCTGCTGCTGCTGCCGAGCTGCTCTACTGCCTCTTGACCAGGTGATGTGTGCCGAGCAGAGGTGCTCGTGCTCCAAGCAGCTGGATCCACGGTCTCCTGCCGTTGACTGCTGCTCGTCCCCAACTGCCGAGTGCCAGGCAGGAGCTGCTCGTGCTCCTGGTGGCGAAGGCCCAGCAGAGCCGATCGGTCGCCTGCTCCTGGGACTGCCGATCTGCGCTCGAGCTGGGAAAGGAGCCCGCCTGCCTCGCTGCTGCACGCGGCCTGCAGCTGTGCCCCGCTCGTGCTCCCCTGCACAATCAAAACAGAGAAACGAAAATACCAAACCAAAATCCACAAACAAGATCCAAAAATCTCCAACAAAAATCACAGCAGCAAGAAGAGATTTGATCCAAAACGTCCGGAGACGACAGGAGGTTTGGGGCTCCCCTTCGCCAAAGTTGAAACACCACACAAAAATCACCAATTTGATGTTCTTGGACCTCTAAACAAGAACCCTAAAATTGAGAAAAAATAAAAACGAAAATGAGAGAGGCCAAGAGGGGAGGAGGCTATCATCCTCCACATATAGTCTCGAAATCCTCTTCCCAAACTACCCCTAGATACATATGAGCCGAACCGCTAACCCTAAGGCTAATTTAGTCCGACACGGGATAATTTGATCCGACGACCACCGCGCCTCCTCATCATCCCGCAGCCTTGCTCCACGCACTCCCAAATGCCGCCCACGCCGCCCTTCCGTCCACCGAACATCCGCCTCGGTTTTGAGGCCCAAACCAGAAACCCGGGCCGATGGTTTTGAGGCCCAACCCACCAAACCCGCGCGCCCGTGGTTTTGAGGCCCAAACCACTAAACCCCTCACCGATGGTTTTGAGGACAAACCACCAAACCTCCTCGACACGTGTCATCGCCGCCTTGACCGTCCGAAGTCGCCAAGTCATCCGAGCTCCACGCCCGCTTCGCACACTCGCCCGCCTTAACCCGATCGGGCACGGTCCCGCCACGCCCCCTCTTGCATCCGTCGATGTCCCGGATGTTAGCCACCATGGCTAGCCACCCGGGCGATCCGTCCTCGGTCCAAGCCTCAGTCCGCCCTTCACCTCCGCGGTCCGCGGCCCGGCAAGACGCCCTCCTTGGCCCCTTCACCTCCGCCGTCGCCTACCATCTCCGAGCTCTACACCCGCACAACACGAACCAAGAGATCCGTCTTCGACACACTCCACGTGGTGCTGCCGGTGAACATAGCCAAGCATAAAGAATAAAGGAAAATAGAATTAAAATATTGATTTGTTGACAATCACACAATCACAAAACTAAACACATGTGTCCTAAATCAACCATGTGTTCGCAATCTCCCCCTTGATGAGTGCATTGTCAACATTCAACACAAAAGACAGAAGAAGGTAGAAGATAGCACATCCGGTGAACAAAAGCTAAGACAAAATCACCGGATAGCAAACATGGAGCAAAAAACTTGGTTCCCAAAGACATGGGCAAAAGGCTCGACACAACCAAGCTAAACAAACGGCCTAGTCCTCAAGAAGAGGTAGAACAGGCTCAACACCACTAGCATAGCTCCAAACCAATTACTTTCACACACAAACAGCTAGACCCTCAAGACAGAGGCAAAAGGTTCAACACATCTAGCTCAAAGTGCTACTCCCCCCGGGACAGATGCGCCACCTTTGTCTTTGTACCTTTTCTCCCCTTGTTGGCAAATGCACTAATCAAGCTATGAAATGCATGAAAATACAATGAGTGAGCTTCAAATTTATAGCAATCCAAATGAGAAGATGCTCTAGGTAGTGTCATGGCAATAAAATCAAGTGCTTAACACGGTGCTCAAACCGATCAAGAGATATGAAATATGTCTCGAAAGCATTTTGATTCAGCTTTTAAGCATTTCGTAAAAATGTGTCCACCACAAAGAATAGCACATAGCACAAGTAAGCTGGAAATCTACCAAGTGCTACACATGTATATCAAGTGAACTACCTCAAGCAAAGTTTATACATCATGCAAAAACAGAGCCAACACTTGTTAAATTTTAAGTTATCGGAGTTGCAGCGGTTACAAGCATTGGACAAAGCATGTTGCGACTTGCGAGTGGTTATCCACAACCGTCAGCCTTACTAATCAACCATGTCAAGCCTATGCGTGTGAGCAATCAGAAGCTTAAGACAATGGTCTAGGTCAATCACTACCAAGCTCAGGTTCAACTCAAGTGCAATGAGCAGCAGTCCCAAAACTTGGATGTGGGACGGTATGGACCCATCTCGATCTTTTCCATACACTTAGCTTAGATTTCAGATTTTAGCAGATAAAAGCATTTGGTCATCTAAGCAAGTGTATAACTCAGTGAATGAGACATAGTCATCTAGCATACATGATAAGCACAAAGGATCTCAACAACTTAAACATGCCAGGAACTATCTCAATGGTGAACATTTTGCAAGATTCATCGTTGTTAAGCAAGTTCACATGAAAAACAGCTTTGCTCATAACATATATCAATTAAGCAGAAAGAGCACAAGCTGTAAGCACCAACATGTAATTGGTACACTAAACAGAGCATAGTCTCATTGTGATCAATATAAACAAGAAGCTCAAAGTGCAATAGTGTACATGATGGATGCAATATGATACAATATGATGCATAAAAGCAAAACAAACCTAAAGCTACAATGTACATCAACTATAAAACTACCCCTCAAAAAGGATAGCAAACTCCCAACTCCCCACAGAGATGAACAAAACGGACTTGGTCTAGGAGTTTTGTGAAAATGTCCGCAAGCTGATGCTCCGTGTAAACATGCCAAACATCAATGTCCCATGCTAACATGAAAGGTGCCATGGAACGAGACAAAAATGATACGGGCGAACAACATGACATAACCACAAGAGAATAATGAAAAAGCATGACATGATGTTCATATGTATCATCCACCACAATATCATACAAAAGATAGCAAGATAGAGTAAACAAGATCACAAAGTATCATGAATAAGATGGCTAGCCTACCATGGTATATACACAAGCAAGACATAGAACCAAAATGTGCCAAAAATATACAAGTGAGCAAATGAACATCTCATACCACAAGTAGGGAATCATGAATGTACAAGGCATGAGTGTATATGATAGCTCATGGATCGGTATAGGTGTCACAATAAGGCACATGCCTCTTGGAGGCCATCAAAGTGGTGTAGACAACCATCAAGTCTTGATCACACCACGACAAAGAATCAAGTTCCACCAAGCATGTGTTCTCCACCCCATGTCCTCATACCTACACATGAGAGGACAAAGAAACCCAAGTCTTGGATCCCAAAGGGTTAACAAGCATAAACTTGGGAACCCAAGACTTGATCACCTACATCATTGGAAAAACATGGGATGAGCAAATGGCACAACATTTGGGGTTAGTATACTCGGGGAGAATACCAATGTTGACCATTTTGCCCGAGATAAGCATTAGGCAAAACAAACATCCCATGACCCTTCTTCCCAAAGCGCTCACCACGCACAATAAAGTGTGGTGCACTCCTCCTGTCAAACTCAAAGCCCCCAAAGCGAGGAACACCTTCCACTCGCGGAGCACGACCACCACGGGGTCTCACAAACTGTGGCCTAGCCCTCTGAGGCCTCCTACCTCCTGGCCTACCAAACTGCCTCTGAACCGACTGCACACCCCTCTCATACATGCCAAGAGGTGGGTGATACAAGTCGCGGTTCTCAAACGCAACTTGACGCCTAGCATCCCTCTTCCTCCTAAAGCAAAACTCAAACAAGTGACCATCTCTCGTGGCAACACTCACAAAGGATACCTCACCTCTCTCTTTGGTGGTTGTTGGTTCACTCTCTTGGGTGGATGGTTCACTCTTGTTGTGGCCTTGGCTCTAGGAAGGGTTTTCCTCGGGGATCTTGGGCAAAGTGTCAAGTGGGTTTTTGAGGTGGTTTGGTTTAGGAAGCCACACTTGTTTGGGAGGTGGAGTCTTTGGGGTCTCTTGGAGAATGCTATTTTGCACAATGAGCTTGGTATGCTCAGGTGGGGTGATCTTGGTCAACTTGGGAGTGTTTGTGGGTTTCTCACTCGGGCTCAAACCACTACCTTGACCAACCTTGCCATAGATTACTTCACCATTCCCACCTATTGCAAAGCCTAATCCCGTTGTGTCGGTCCCCCTCTTGAATCGACTCATCATCATGCCAAGTTGTGGCTCTCCACTAGACACCCAACCGAGGACGAGCATAAGGCACTTGTTCTCCTCTTCGACTCTCCCCTTGTCATGCCTACAAGACATGACCTCCATCTCCAAAGCTTCACACTTAGCACACTTTAGCACGGTGCTATCTCGAAATGGCCTTCTCAAGCCACGGCAAGCTTGGCGCCTTTCTCGCCAACTCGCATTGCAAGCCCGGATAATACTTGCATGCACTCAACAACATAGGCTTAGCCTTCACTCAACGTGCTCATCTAGCAAAGCAGTAGTACTTGGATTGCAAAGACATGATGCTAGACATATGCATAGCACAAGCATCGCACTCTGCCTCATCGACATCTCCACGGGCTTCCTAGACAACTCTAACTCCCTCATAGCTACCTCCCACTTCTCCTTGTACTCCTTCCTCTCCTTAGCTACCGCTTGAGCAACTTCTCTTGACACACAAGCGCATCGCCCAAAGAGTCAAGTTCATCGGTGAGGGATTCGAGCAGTGGGTGATACCTTGGGGAGGAGTTCTCGGCCGTGTGGCTCGACGTTGTCGGACACCACTCCGCCCAAGGGCCATGGTGCAGCCCCCGCATTTTTGGAGTTGGCGATGAAGCAAAGTCCGTTCAGCTTTTCCTCAATCTTGCACTCGGGCTCCTCGTCGCTGGAGGAAGCTTGCCCGTCGTTGTCGAGGTCGCCGAGGGAGGGAAGAAGGCGCCCTTGTTCTCCTTGGCACGCGAGGTACTTCTTCTTGATCGCTCCTTGTCGAAGCCCTTCTTAGACTTGTGCTTGCCGACGGTGTACTCACGCTTGTCCTTGCGCTTGTCCGAGTCGTGCTTGTCGGAGTAGTACTTCTCACGAGTACTTGTCCTTGCTCTTCTTGGGGCACGTTAGCCGACGGTGGCGGTCCGGATCGCCGCACTCAAAGCATCCGCCCTTGGGACCACCGCCACGCCGGCGGTTCAAGTGATTGTTGTGGAACCGCGAGAATCGGCCGATGACGAGCCAGCCGTCGTCCACAAGGCACTCCAATCGCTCCTCCGTCCACGGACACCAAAGAAGACAAGGCAAAGAGACTCGTGATGGGTTAGCGTAAGAACCGGAACCGCCCTTACCCGAGGCGAGTGCAACGTTCGGGCGCAGAATGGGTTCTTGAGCTTCGCTTGATCACGGGCCTCAATCTCGAGGACTTCAGCCTTTGTAGAGCTCGTCGGGTGTGAGGGTATCGTAGTTGGCGGACTCCATGATCGCGGACACCTTCACATCCCACACCTTCCGATCCGGGCGCATAAGAGCCGCATCGCTTCGTGGTCGTCAAGCCTCCCCTCCGACGGCTTGTTGGCGAAGCTTGTTGTAGATCGAATCCCGAAACCTAGCAAAGAGAGAATCGATGGACTCGCCATCAAGCTGGATTAGGTTGTTGTACTCTCTCTTGTAGGTCTCATATAGGCGGGCCTTGACTTGTGGGTTCCCTCGTGGTAACTCTCATGTGTTCTCCACACCTCACGAAAGCAGTCTCACAAGTGGCAACTCTCTCAAACTCGGTGTCTTTGAGGCTAGAGAACAAAACACTCCTCGCTTCGGTTGTTGGCATTGTGTTGGGCTATTTGTTCCTCACCCACTCGAGCGGCTAGCACTTGGTAGTTCTCATCCTCGACAATCTCCCACACTCTTCAATCTATCCCCATAAGGTGTGCTTGCATCTTAATCTTCCAATAAGGATAGTTGGTGCCATCGAACTCGGAGGTTTGCCAAAGTGGTCGAAAGCACGATCCATGTCGCCTTCTTTGCGGATCACGTAACCCGATAAGGGTGGAAGTGATCCTAACCGCTCGATACCAATTGAAGGACCGAAACGGCGACGGAGGGGGGTGAATGGGAGCCTCGATTTTCCTTTTCAATTTTGGGTCATCGGCTCAACCCCCAACCTCAAAAGCAAACTCAAAGCGAGAGGCGAGTAACACACGTGCTAAGCGGTAGCAAGGTATCACGAGCAAAGAGAGCACCGAGATGTCCACGACCCAAAAAGGTTGGGTGGATGTTCCTAGGAACACGGCGGGACACCTCAAACGACCACACACCGACCGCGAAAAGAATTTCGAATTGATGGGCGAAAAAGAGTTACCCAACCCTATTGAGAAGAAGTGGGTTCTCTAAACTAAAATACTCATGTCAACTTGTGATGAGCAGATCAAATAAAATCCCTCGAATCGACAAAAATCATCGCAAAAACCGGATCTCAAAACAGAGCTCAAATCGCAAACTTTGGGCAAAACAGACAAGCTGAAATATGTATATGAGCAACCGGCTTGGAACCTCCAAGGAGAGACATGTCACTATGCAGCAGAAAACTTTGCATAACGTGAGTACTGCTATAGCCAAAGTAATAAAATTAATGCTCCAAAGAAAAGCTAACTCAATTAAACTAATCTATGCACTGTAGCTAGAAACGGATGTCACAAAACAATTTCCCATGCGTGTACGAGCTGCTACTTGCTGAAACTTCACGAACGAGCACCAGGAACTAGAAGAGCTACCAAGCTGCTATGCTCGACGTGCAAACTGATTCACTGCTGCTGATGATGAACAGAGAAAAGCTACTTTGAAGCATTTAGGTCAAACATCTTGTGGGTGCAGAGAAAAAGCACTAGATTGAGTTGAATAAAAGCTGGAATTTTGCACAAGAATTCAACCTAGCTACCCCCGCAAGAGAAGCGGTCGAGTGGCTCGATGGCCAACTCCACATCAGAGAAAAGATCGACCTTTCGTTGGAGAAATCGGCTTGGAGAAGGGAGTCGATGCTGCTTCCTTGGGCTGCTGCTCTTTGCCGAGCTGCTTTCATTGCCCCGGTTTTGAGGCCCAAACCCGTAAAACCCGCTGATGGTTTTGAGGCCCAAACCACCAAACCAGCGCCCCGTGGTTTTGAGGCCCAAAACCACAAAACCCCGCGACCGATGGTTTTGAGGACAAACCACCAAACCTCCTCGACACGTGTCATCGCCCGTCTTGACCGTCCCGAAGTCGCCAAGTCATCCGAGCTCCACGCCTCGCACGCACTTCGCCGTCTTAACCCCGATCGGCACGCGGTCACGCCACGTCCTCTTGCATCCGTCGATGTCCCGGATGTCGACCACCATGGCTAGCCACCCGGGCGATCTGGTCCCTCGGTCCAAGCCTCACGTCCGTCCTTCACCTCCGCGGTCCGTCGGCCCGCACGCCCTCCTTGGCCCCTTCACCTCGCCGTCGCCTACCATCTCCTCGAAGCTCAACTGCACAACACGAACCAAGAGATCCGTCGCCGACACACTCCACGTGTGCCGGTGAACATAACCCGAAGCATAAAGAATAAAGAAAAATAGAATTAAAATGTTATTTGTTGATAATCACACAATCACAAAACTAAACACATGTGTCCTAAATCAACCATGTGTTCGCGAGAGAGAGGGGGAGACAGAGTAGTGGAGTGCAGGTCAAGTAGTGGTGTGTATGCATGTGTTCCTACGCTCCTTGATCCCTGTGTCTGCTCCTAGAACTACACTCTCTCTGGGACGGAGTATCAGCGTAAATGCAATTGTATTATTCCATGTCATGCCAGCTTGGTGGCATTCGTAATCCTAGTGGCAACGAAAGATACAAGTACTCAAAATAAAGGAAGGCAGCTCGTCATCCGGAGAACGTAAATAAGTGAAACAACACGTGATGTATTAGAAACTTGAAGGCCAAGGAAGGGAGTCCCATGGAAATTACAGCAACAAAAAGTCAAGCGAAGGGTCCACATCTCTTGACGCGCTTGCAACAAAATATGTGTTTTGGCAGAAAATCGACGATGGCTTGGAACCTGGCAGTCGCAGCCTCTCAGGGCCGAATCGTGTTTTTCTTCCTTTTGGAAACGCATCTGATCTCGTGGGAGCTGCTAGCGTACGTGACAACGAGAGAAACCATCGTTTTTTGGAACGAAAAGAGAGAAAATATCGTTATCAGAGTATCCTTCCGAATCCGATGGATGGACCAACGTCGGCGACCGTCTCTGTCGCCTATATGCGGCGTACATGTCACGCACTACAGCGCGCATCGATAATATAGAGCATGGAAGTAGTATGCGAGAGTTGCTAGTGTTAGCAACCTGTACTATTCAGTTAGCACGTCCTGTGGTTCTCCTTGAGTTTAGCTAGCTCTCTGACTGTGTACATGTACTATATAAGGCGCAAGCCCTGATCAATACAATTCGAGTTGTCATTGTTCTATTGCTCATCTCTTACATGGTATCAGCCGTTCCACGTTCCTGACCGTTCCACGATCCTATCTTTCCGCTGCCCCCCACCTCCCAGCGCCGCCGCCATGAGCTCCTCTTCCTCCTCTTCGTCGGGCTCCGACGACAACTCCGACGCTGAGTCGCTCCTTCCACAGCCTCCGTGTCGGGCCGAGCCCGCCGCCCCTTCGTCCTTCACGGCATCAACATCCTCAACCGCGTTCCCATCGTTCTCGACTTCAGCGGCGCCAACTTCGTCGCTGGGCCCTTCGTTCTCTACCATCTTCGGCCGAAATGCGCGGGCTCAGCGACCCACGTCGATGGCTTCGGCGCCGGCCAAAGGGCGACAACGATTGGGTCGAAACGGCTAGCGATCGTGTCTGGTTCTACAACCCGGATCTCAAGGAGCTCCTCTCCATGGTCTCGAAGATACCGACACCGCGTACTCCATGCGGCGGCGGCGTCGCAACCTCTTCCGCGACAACAAGGACACCAGCGCGGTCTACCTGGGCTGAGTTCCGCAATTTCTATCAAGGCGACCTCACCGTCCTCGACTACACCTCCAAGATGAAGGTCATGGCCGATCGCCCGCTGGCCTTGGCGCTCCGGTGTCCGACAAAGACCTGATCTACAACATCGTCCCGCGGCCTCAACCCTCGCCGCACCACGCCATCCCCATCACCATGCGTCGCCGTCTTCCTTCGTTCCTCAAGACGCGTTCGATGCTACGACTTGAGGAACACCGCCTCAATGAGTCGGGAAAACGCAGCTGCGGCCGCCCCTCGTCGCCCAGGCCAAGGCGGCGGCGTCCTCGTCCTCCCCGGCATCCACGCCGCCATCGGCCAATCATCTCGGGCTGCTGCGGCTCGGCGCTCCACGCCCGACAGCGTCCGCGCCGCTGCTACGCGACGGCAAAACGCCGGGGTCGCGCCCACCTCGGCGCCGCCAACACCGGCGGCCGTCCATCCTCCAAGAAGCACAAGAAGAAGAAGCCGGGCAACTCTATGGCGGCCCCGGTCTGGCCCACCATGAACCCGTGGGACAGGCATGGTCCAGGCGTGGCCGTTTCGGCCCCGCCAAATGCGCCCGCCGCCCCACAGCCGGCGTACTGGGTGCACGACCTCCAAGCTGCGCAACCCAGGCCCACGTCGCCGGCGCCTCCTCGCAGCTGGATCCCTCCCTGCTCGCGGCGCTGAACAACATCTCCCTACACCAGCCGCAGTCCGTCGGCAACTGGTTCTTCGACACTGGCGCCTCATCTCACATGTCGCAGGGCCCCGGTAACATCTCCTCCCTCGTTCCCAATTCATCCTCTACACGGATCATTGTTGGTAATGGTACATCTCTCCCCATTACTCACATTGGTTCGTCCTCCATCCCCACCTCCTCGAATTCTCTTTCTCCGAACAATGTTCTTGTCTCTCCTTCCTTAATTAAAAATCTGATTTCAGTTCGCTCTCACCCGTGATAATCCCATTACCGTCGAATTTGACAATTGTGGTTTTCTCTATCAAGGATCGGGATACCAAGGCGGTGATTCTCCCAGTGGATGACAGCGGGCGATCTCTACCCTCTTCATCCAACGCCACTAGCATCCACACACTGCCTCGTCGCCACTTCAGCAGACCTCTGGCATCAACGGCTCGGTCATCCCGGCCACGAGTCGTTCCGTCGTCTTTTACAATCCTTTGATTTTACTTGTAATAAGGCTTTGTCTCATACTTGTCATGCCTGCCGTATTGGCAAACATGTACGACTCCCCTTTACTCCTTCGTTAGAGCTGAAAACTAGCAGTCCATTTGATTTGATTCATTGCGATGTTTGGACATCTCCAGTTTCTAGTTTTACAGGCTATCAATACTATCTTGCACTTCTTGATGATTTTACTCACTTTGTCTAGACCTTCCCCCTCCGTCGCAAGTCTGATGTTGCCCAAACAATTATCTCCTTCCATGCTTATGTCCGCACTCAGTTCGATCGCAACATCCGTGCGTTCCAAACTGACAATGGCGGTGAGTTCGACAACTCAGTCTTGCGCACATTCTACACAGCGAATGGCATCCTCATGCGCCTCTCTTGCCCCCACACGTCTCAGCAGAACGGCAAGGCTGAGCGTGTCTTGAGAACCCTCAACGACGGTGTTCGAGCACTACTTCTACACGCCGCTCTCCCCCCTGTCTTCTGGGTCGAAGCTTTGCAAACTTCCACCCATCTTCTCAATCGCAAGCCACGCAAGCCGCGTTCCATGGCCACACCCTTCTCGCTCCTATTTCGCAAGGAACCGATTACGCATCCTTGCGTGTGTTCGGTTGCCTCATTACCCAAACACCGAATCCACCGGCCCCTAACAAACTTTCACCACGTTCGGTGGCATGCGTTTTTCATTGGTTACTCGCAGGACCATCGTGGCTATCGGTGCTACAACTTGGCGACGCGGAAAGTCCTCACATCACGGCACGTCTACTGCCGACGAGACCGTCTTCCCCCACCGATCGGGCGCGGCAACGGCGGCCCCACCATCTGCGCCCTACGATCCATGGCGATCGGATCTTCGCTCGGCGATGACTCCTCGCCTCCACTCCACCGCCGCGCCTCCGCGGTCTCCACGCCATCATCCGCCCGGATCGCGCGGACGGCGTACGGGTCCACCCTCCTCCGGCATCGCCAGGCTCGCCACGCCCACGCCGGCGGCTCCGTCAACGCCTCCGCCCGCCCGAGCTCGGACCTCCCCGCCTCACCACACCGGGTACAACAACGGCGTCGCCGTCGCGCTGTCCGCGTCCCCCGTCCGCGACCGCCTGCTTCACCGAGCGCGCGCCGCACCGATGGTGACCGTGGCGCCAGCGTGGCGGTACGTTCAAGCGAATCCCCGCTACGCCGGTCTTGCAACCACGACGCAGCCCGTCTTCATCCACCCCGACGGTCTCTCAATCCAGCAAGCGCGTCAACGGGCCCTCCAGGACCTGAATTGGCGTCGAGGCCATGCAGTCGAATACGACGCTGCTCGCCAGCGACACATGGAAGCTTGTACCGACCTCCCACGGCGCCCATGTCGCCGGTGGCAAATGGGTGTTTCGACACAAGTTCAAGGAAGATGGCACGTTCGATCGATACAAGGCAAGATGGGTGGATTCGCGATTCACGCAACGCGTCGGCGTCGACTACAGCGACACATCTGTCCCGTTGTCAAGCAGCGGCGGTGCGCGCGGTGCTCACCCTGGTTGCTCAGCGCTGCTGGCCTGTCCATCAACTTGGCGTCAACAATGCATTCCTCCACGGCGTCCTCGAAGAACAAGTATGCGCGCGACAACCCGCTGGCCGTCAACAAGTCCACCCCAGACTCGGTGTGCCGCCTGTCCAAAAAGCCTCTACGGCCTCAAGCAGGCGCCGCGGGCCTGGTACATGCGACTTGCGACGTTCCTCGGCTCGATGGGGTTCAAACCTACTCGATCCGACAGCTCCCTCTTCGTCCTCCGTCAGCGGCAACGACTCGGTGTACTTGCTTCTCTACGTCGACGACATTGTGCTCACGGCGTCGAGCGACGCACTCATGCGCCAAGTCATCACCGCCATCAATGCCGAGTTCGCTCTCAAGGACATGGGTCCGATCCACTACTTCCTCGGCATCCAGGTACAACGCCAGGCCGACGGCTTCTTCCTCCAGCAACAGCAGTATGCTCTCGACCTTCTGCAACGGGCTGGCATGGCCGACTGCCGTCCCTGTGACACTCCAATCGATACTGCTGGGAAGCTGTCCAGCGAGACTGGTACACCGTTATCAGTCGCAGACGCCTCGGACTACCGCAGCATGGTGGGAGCTCTCCAGTACCTTACCATGACAAGGCCAGACCTGCAGTATGCAGTACAACAAGCTTGCCTCTTCATGCACGCTCCAACCACTGCACACCAAGCTCTAGTGAAGCGGATTCTTCGGTACGTTCGTGGCAGCTCATCCTTCGGACTTCATCTGCGGCGTTCCAGTCAGGCTGATCTAGTTGCATACTCTGACGCGGATTGGGCAGGGTGCCCGGACACCCGCCGCTCCACCTCGGGATTTTTTGTGTGTTCATGGGTGACGCCCTGGTCTCATGGTCCTCAAAACGGCAAACGACCGTCTCCCGTTCAAGCGCCGAAGCTGAATACAGGGCAGTCGCAAATGCAGTGGCCGAGTGCACTTGGCTCCGTCAGCTACTGGGCGAGTTGGATTGTCCTCTCACGAAGGCAACAATCATCTTTTGCGACAATGTCTCAGCCTGCTACATGAGTTGCAACCCAGTGCATCACAAAAAGAACCAAACACATTGAGCTCGATGTGCACTTCGTCCGAGAGAAGGTCGCCGTTGGCCACTGCAGAGTTCTTCATGTACCCACGACGCAGCAGTTCGCCGACGTGATGACCAAAGGTCTACCGACGGCAACCTTCAAGGAGTTTCGAAAACAGTCTGTGCGTCGCCGGCAACGACGCTCACACTGCGGGGGTGTTAGCAACCTGTACTATTCAGTTAGCACGTCCTGTGGTTCTCCTTGAGTTTAGCTAGCTCTCTGACTGTGTACATGTACTATATAAGGCGCAAGCCCTGATCAATACAATTCGAGTTGTCATTGTTCTATTGCTCATCTCTTACAGCTAGTGATGGAGAGTTGGCTTTCCTCTATTTCTGAGCAAAATGAGAATTAGATTTATATAACTTATAATCTATATAAGACTTTCTTGGACACGTACGAAGTTGAACTCGATTTGTTAAATGGTTGAACTGCGGCGGTAAGATTCAGCCCGAGGACTTGCCAGCTCGGAATCATCTTGAAGCCCAAAATCTGTGTACTTGGGCCTTTTGAAGCAAACACTTTGTAGCCAAATCAGCCTTGGGCCTGATCGATCTTTGCATTAGATAATAGATTGCGTTTGTTGGTCACCACTTTTTTTTCAAGTAAAGAGCAGCGGATGTGGTTGTTTGCGAATTGTTATCGGCAAGTTACGATGAGATCCTTATTTAGATATGGGGATCCTTATTTTTGCTTTTAATTAACAGATACCTTTTTTAATTAAAACGGACTGGATTTTATATTTAGGCATTAAGTCGTGTCATCATGGTTTGCTTGGTTTCGGCTTACTTACTCCCTTTGTTCTTAATTATAAAACAATTTAGATTTAGATGCATTATTTATGTCTCTAGTCCTCATAACGTATATCTAAGTATAAAAACCAAAACGTCTTAAAATTTAGAATATGCACTATATCGGCCTAGCCGAGCTCAGTTGGTTTCGTCGATCTGTGCGTTCTTGCTATGGTCAAGATCCCATGGGTCAAGATTCTTTGCAACCTTTTTTTTTTTTTTTTTTTTTTTGACAACAAACAAAGCTTTTATTATTATCGGCAAATTGTCTTCGTTACAGTACAAAGCTGAATGTTCACATCTCTTAGAGCATCCATGAGAGGGCATCTGCCTTCATGGTTTATATTCAAACACAAGGGATTTGTAGCACAACTAGAGTCATGGTGCTTGAACACTCGATTAGCTAGGTAGTGAGCCTGAGTATTCTTATTCCTATCAATCTTGATTACTTGAGCATCCCTGTCTTTTACTTCGTTGAAGAAGCTTTTTTCTGCTTAATGAAAAACGCGCCTAGAGGCGTGCTCTTGAAAAAAAAAACTTCGTTGAAGAAGGTATGAGTGAAGACCTGAATTCTCCAGTCATGGTCGGAGTCGGGATTGTTTGATGGGATGTTAAAGATGGTCTGATTGTCAGTGAAGAAGTGGACCTGTAGCATGTTGAGTGCTGACACATGCTGAGCTTCAGCCATTAGTACTGAAGTGCAGTTCTTTGCCTCGGCTTGATGAAGTATCTGTTCTGATTTGTGAGATTGACGATGTAGATCCCTAATGCTAGCCTTTGTTAGTGTATGACCCAATTAAACGTGGACATACCTTTTATATCCATCTTTTAATTATTTTTGTTTCCTATAGAACGATCTTGTGTCCGTCCTTTCTTATCTCCCGACTCATACGAGTTAGAACTGTGCGTGTTTGTGCGATGGCCGAAATCCAGTTACATATTGGAACATATGATGCTACCATTTAATTTAGGGATTTGCTATGGTACTCCCCAAATAACCGTGGACCGTCGATCTAGGCGTCTTTTATTTTGGATTTTGGAAGGAAATGAAATGTCCAAATATGCTGTCTATTTGTTTTGGAAAGTTTAGTTTTGACTTTTTCTTGAACGTGATGGAGAGTTAGCAAAGACTTTTTATTTACGTGACAAAGGTGTATGTATGGTAAACATTTTGAACATGATATATACAGGTGCGTTTTTTAGAACGTGATATGTACATACATGTGTACCATCGTGCATTATTATTTAATTAACTTGTTTTGTGCTGGTGGGAAAAATATGTAATCTTTGGTGCAAACTAAATAATACCAATATATGAGGTCCGTGACAACTTTCGGTACTTTGATGTAAACTTTGTTTTTCTTACATGACAGGTAGCGTGATGCTTTTAAAAATATCATCTCAATCGATCATGTAACATAGTTTTAATCGTGTTGGCATAAGGTACACGTTCAACAATGTAATATGTTATCGTAATATACTTTAGATTGCCAAAATTCATTGCTAAAATTAACGTGTCATGTACTAATCTTTTTTTATGCTGCGGAACCGTGGGTTTGCACGTCACTTTGCATGCAAAAAAAAAAAAAAAAAAGATGCATGCAAAGGAACAAAAAATAGGAAGGGCCATGAGCCCATTCATGTGCCTCCCCGTGATTTTGGGGATTTTAAATCTTTTTTTTATTTTTCAGGTTAATTAATCAATTGAATAATATAAGAAAAACATCAACAATCAATGGCTCCAGATTTGTTTTGAGGTGATTACCTCCTAACAAGTAAAAGGTGTACGCTTAGCAGATTGCCCTTTACATAAATTATTCACGTGACCACCTACAAGGTGTACGTTCAATTGCACGTAGTGGCACTTTATTCTGAAAAGAAAAAAGATAGAAAATTTTGTTGATTACAAAAAGAGACCGATCGAGCTATGCATGTTTCCACGCACGGGTTTTTTTTTTTTTTGGTGATCGGGTCTAAGCCTATATTTCATTAAAAGGAATTTCAAACGTTCCAGAACAGTACAACCTCACTAACGAGACACAAGCGAGATTGACCGTGCGAGGTGCGACGAGCGAGCCAGCAAAATGCAGAGAGTACGTAGTAGTTGGTTCTCGTCTACGCTGTAATTTCGTTGCTTTGGTAATGAAATTCGGGTTTACCATTGTGAAAGAAAAAGTAGGTTCTGGTCACTGATCCGTTACTCATAATGAGCATTTCGTTCAACAAAAAGTACTGTGGGGCTGCCATGATCGTCCCAAAGACCTCGAGATATTGATTGACACTGGTCACTTTTGCAAGACCATGCAGCTGGACTGGGACGACATATGGACAGGTGGACTCAGAGTTTTTGGGTGGATCAAAGGTGGTGTAGGACCTGGCCGGCCGGCAGCATGGCATATACGAGCACAGGGTGGTGTCGGGAAGACGAACCCAAGTGATAATGAGGGGCGAGAAAAACCCTAACGCAGGACCAGTACGTGATGGCAGAAAGCGTCGTTTGCATGTGGCGTGTCTGTTTTTTTTTCTTTCCATTATTCGATAAGGTACGCTAGTTAGCTTTCCCAGTTAACCTATCTTTGGGCATGCATGCACGCACGAACACACACTCACGGTGACACACTGTGGCCCGTTGTAGTTTCTCCCTTTTCACGTGGCGAATCAGCAGAAAGCTGCGTGCACGCGTGCTTTCACCGTACACCCATATCTCCTAGATCGATCGGTTTGAAAATAAGCAAGGCCATGAAGATAGATATGAGATAATGCAAAATAAGATCAATGGTGACCATGGGTCCCGTGCCCATGCAACATATTGTCAATCAATCACCACTAATCACGTTCATGATAGCATTTGATTAGGTAATAAACAAAATGATGGTAATGCGTCTTTTAGTGTTTTCCGCTTTTTTTTGTCTTAAAATTTATAGAATGCACTGTATTACAAGACAGGGGAAGTGGTCCACGGCCAGGGACTGTTAGTGTAGATACAAATATATTGGCGGATGGAATCCTTAAGTCAGTGTAAATATAGCATTTACAATGGCAGCTAGCATAATTAAGTCAATCGCCACGAGTTCATTTACACTTGGCATGCCTAATGATAGTTTCTCTTAATCTGTTGCATATAAAAAACATCAATAAACACTAGAAGCGTATAGACCAAACCAGCTTCCAATGTCTATCCTTGGAGGTTCAAAAATTGCAAAATACAAGGGGGAGGTTTTGATCTTCATTTCTTTGAAGGAGGTTGCTCAAGAAGGCTAACTAATGTCTATCCTATATCTGTTTTTATTAATCCTTCACAATTGGTGTCCTAAGTAGATCTAGGGTTTCATGGCTGGTGTATGGGGGAGAGTGAGTGAGAGAGAGAGAGAGAGAGCATGGTGTTTTGGTATTCTATCTAACACTATATTAAACATGTCTTACTCTGGGTCCTAAAAAGAATATAATTCTAAAATAGAATAGATTATTATTGTCGTTTCTTATGGTACTAAATAAATATTTTCATATTCATCGCAAAATATAATTTTATAGTATATACATATTCTGTGTTCTAAATATATTGACACTTTATTCTAAAATTTTGATTAAACTTAAACTTAGATAGTTCGATTAAGCATATAGTAGAATTGCATCCTCTTGTCCTACACATCACATCATCATATAAAAAGGGTCATCACTCATCGGGCACAAGGAGGTAGGAATAATTCATTTCATAGGATGGTTACAGGTCTCGGTAGCATTCATGCATATCATCATTTGTGGCTTGCTGGATCGACCAGTTCAGTCATTTCTATTTAAATTATAATCCTTTCAGAATTAACTTAAGTAGTGTAGTTCATATGCGATGTCGTGACAGTGACACCGAGCCCTGTAATTTTTCCCCTCAAGGATATATAGGATGTGTTTGTGTGATCGATATGCATGATCTCTCGGGATCATCCAAATTGAATAAAAATGCTTATCCTTGCACTGCAGACATGTAAAGGAGTAATACTTATATATGTGCCTTATTAGTCAGCTACATATATATACTAATGAACTAAGTGTCCACCAATCTAATTAAAGCAACTAACAAATTAAGCCTTTAAAAGTCAACAAGGTGATTTCAAAAGTTCTTATGCAAAGTAGCTACTTCGATTCCGATCGTGTCTAGCTATAGCTAAGCAAGTGATTCCACGTCTAAAGGTGGACACGGAATCACCTTTGTGTTCCCCGATATATTCACTACTACCGACTAGGTCAACATGGATGATCGATGCCTAGGACTATATATTTGATGGGATGCACAAAAGGAAGTTGAAAGATACTAGACACATTACCACCGTACATCCATTCACCAGCTGAGCTAGCAAGACCAACCGACGACCGATGAGCCAATGGCATCGGTGAGCAAAGGAGCCATGTCGACCAGCACGGTGGCAGGGAAGAATCAACAACAACGACCAAGCAGCAGCTGTCACTGGTGGCAGGCAGGCATGGCGCAAATTGTGTCATTTTCACTACTTCTCACCGCGTTGAAACTTAACAAATGTAAAAAAGAAAAAACACGAAGAAAGTACAGTCATTATTAGTGCGCACCCATGCTAGGGCTTGCCATGTGTTATCCACATGCAATGCACCGGCAAAAATAGCTAGGGGCTTGCCATGTGTGTCAAATTAAACGGAGCATCAGCTATAGCCTACAGCGACGTCCATTTCAGAGGATGCATGCATGGATATATCGTCGTCGTCCATGATTGGTGATGTGCCGAATAATTGACAGCACCACCACTGGTGACAAGACAGTAGTGGCCTGCAGCGAGCGATTTGAGGGCGTCCACAATGGTAATAGCTAGTGCTATATCGTAGTCGGGCTGACATGGAGATGAGAGACAACAATAAATATTATTTTATATTATTTGATTCACATGCTTCTTCTCACATGTTCTTGGGCTACGTGAAATAGTCAGCTATTTATATGTAGCTAGTGACTACTTTCTCTCTTACTTTTTTCCTTGCCACGTCACATCTAGATAGCCAAATAGCTAACCATTGCAGACTGTGAGGGGCAGAGAGCCGCAGAGGTAATGTTCTTTACCCCAGCAGGGCAATTATCATGTCACTTCAAACCAAGTGAATGTGGCTTTGTCGACGTTCCAAGCTTGATGTTATTGTAAGTAGGCACTGCATGCATGGACCGCAAACATCATACTATATGTCATGGCCGTCACCAACTGCACCACCAGTTGCACCAGTATTCATCTTGCAAGCTTCCTTTGTCCACAGTGATGACAAGATATATACCATCAATTAATATTGGTTTGTTTATGGATTCGGGTTAGTTGTCCTATAAGGTAATATATCCAAGAATGTAAACAAGCTAGAATGTCAACTCAAACATATTCAATTTGTATATATATAACCAAGGGATTGCTACATTTTACACTTATCCAACGCAAGGTCTACGTAGATGTGTGAAAAATTATAAAGATATCGGTGACCTAAACAAGGATATTCTTAACTAGTTCCTTACGACTCCACGCCATCAAACGCCGATGATCAATGCTTAACACACTAGACTAAAAACAAACTACACGGAGGCTTAGCGCATGCATGCCTAACTCTTGTCGTTCACACTAGATCGATATATGTACGCTCAACGACGTCGTACGTCGTCCTGACACGAACCGGCCAGACGATCGTATTATACTATCTTGGTATCTTTGCATGTATATGGCATGCCCCGAGTAAAATATATAACATATTGCTAGTGACAGCCTTTCCTTGCCAAATTGACATACTTGATGATATACTTCAAGTGCATGATCTGTCGTGTGTCGTTTTGTACTAGTTCATACGTGATCGCCGCAATGGCGATATATCTACACAACACATCTCGATGTAACACGTACCTTCTTCTTTGAGTTATCACCAGCTACATATATAAAAAAAATAGCCAGTTTGTAAGTTAAAAAAATAGGAGAGCTAGCGAAGTATATAATCTATGTGCGTTGCCTAACAGCTGTGGCCGGTGATTAACTACTGTATGATTGTATCTCGCCATTTTTCTTTCTGCAGTGGATATGCGTTTTCTAGCTCTACGAGTACTACCACGTACTACAAGCACAAAGAAGATGCTCGGTCCATAGCGAGAGGACACACAAGATGGATCGGAGGTTCTTTTTAGATGATGGGATTAGAGATAAACTAAATAACTTTTGATGGAGACTGGTGGTATATGTGGCCACCAAGTTATGATTTGTCAAAGCACTTGTGAAGGAGTTGGGGACATGTTGCCAGAATTCTAAGCTACCTCCGTTGACGTGTGGGAATTATAATAACCTAATAAGGGAAAAAAGAAAAGAAGGATAAAAGCACCAATCAGGGGGTCAATTGATGGTTAACAAATTTGCTCAACAATTTCCAAGAGAGTAACCAATTAAGGGAGATCAAGAGAAGTGGCCCAACACTTTCATGGACAAATAAGCAATACTAACCAGAGTAACGTTATTGATAGAGTTCTTATGTCTACAGATCATCGGGAACATCACTTTCCTCTAAGTACTCTGGTGACTCTAACCACAGTGGGTTAGATCATGCATTGTCCTCTGGTTTTGGATGCTGGAGGGACTCAGCCAGTTTCTGAAAGGGTTGAGTGGAAACTTAATTCAAAAGGGGACTCTAATTCAAAGAAGAGTTATTATATCAAATCAGAGAAATGGATGGAGTAGAAAGGAATGAGGAAGGTTCTGTGTCAAGCTTTCAGAAGAAATATAGATTGTAGGAAATTTTGATAGAAAAATATATGAATTGGAAGTAGAGAGGCGGTGAGAGGTGGATCATTAACGGTGATTTAAACACTTCTTTCTTTTACCGGGAAGCAAATGGTATGACAAGGAAGAAATCTATTCTGGACATGAAAGATAAGAGAAGAAACTTGTTTGATCCTAAA
Source organism: Hyparrhenia diplandra (assembly GCA_015847255.1). NCBI lineage: Eukaryota > Viridiplantae > Streptophyta > Magnoliopsida > Poales > Poaceae > Hyparrhenia > Hyparrhenia diplandra. The sequence goes on from JADLZK010000443.1 coordinate 57,398, forward strand.
GAAATTGAAGGATCTATATATGTGTGTACTATAAAAAAAAAATCTTTTTGGCAGAAAATAACACATATATGTGCATCTTAGTGAAGTGGTCTGCAGGCTGATTCTGGTGGAGGTTGAGTAGCAAGGATAATATAAGATTGTCACAACCTTTTGCTGAATATGAAGTTAAGAGGGTTATTTTTGACATGAAAGTAAACTCAGCTAGTTTCAGGCCCATATGGCTTTAACATTTCCTTCAATAGAGCTCATTGAGAAATTATTAAAGGGATTTTATGAGATGGTTAATAGTTTTTACAAGGGTTGTTTAGAGATAAGAAGACCCAATTATGGGCCTATCTCTTTAATCCCTAAAGTGAAAGGAGCTTCTAAAATTCAGCAATTTAGACCAATATGTTTTCTCGATTGTGAGCTCTAAAACTTTCAAAACAACATTTATGGACAAATTAACACCTTTAACTGATAAATTAGTGGACAAATGTCAACCAACCTTTATAAAAGGGAGATATATCTTGGTGAGGTGGTTACTATACATGAAACTTAGGGAGTTGCTATTTTACAGTCGCCTAGAATTTGCAATCCCTCTCAGCGACGATCTCGGTCCTCCATAAGCCAATGGATCTCATCACACTTATTTCTCAAGCTGCTCTTTCTTCATTCTCATGCTCACCTGAACTGCATATCAGGCAACTGAATTATAGGAAGCATGTGAAACTTAACATGTTCTTGATTTAACATAGTATACGACTTAGTGTCCATTCCTTTCCACCTAATGTTCATCCGCCCCATTGATTTTCCTTAGCTATCCATGGTTCATCTTGGCGTTGGCTGCCCACGTAGCACAAATCGATGCATGAATTATATATAATAAGATTTTCCATGATTTTTTCACATGATGACATGAATGCTATTGATAGTTCTTATACTTTCCCATGTATTGTGTGCCTATAATTAGATTATTATGTGTTATAGAGGTAGGTTAGCTATTAAATATTTATTTTGAAAATATTTCTCAATCCAATGAAAAATCTGTTGAAATTGTTAATTGTAAAAATGTTTAAACAACCAATTCTAATTATTTGGTTAGAATGCAAAAATTCTAATTATGTAGAAATTTCACAAGAATCATTTTACTTCTAAATTAAAAATGTATGGAACAAGAAAACTTTTGCATTCAAATGGTCTTAGTGTGACGGGTCTTAGTGTGAAAATACTAGTTAAAACGACTACGACAACAAAAACAAACTACGATTCATGATGTCATACACGTCCATTTTATTGAAAAATTTTGGTCGTGTTCTCTTGAACTTATAAGCCCGGTTTATCGGCAACGCTACAATATTTTTCTCTCACAACAAAACAATTTCGGTCTTTTTATGGACCAATTATCGTAAATTATGTCATTTCCATTATATGGTTGTTGATTCGTTTTATAATAAACCTACTATTTTAGATTTTAGAACCCAAGACGCTCGAATATTCCTTTTATTAGGAAAGAAATAGTTACGATCTTTATGTGCAGTCCAAAAAATTCAAAGGCAAAGTGTATTATTTCTTTTTTGTTTTTAGTGAAAATATCTAAAGTAAGAACTTATAAGCCCGGTTTATCGGCAACGCTACAATGTTTTTCTCTCACAACAAAACAATTTCGGTCTTTTTATGGACCAATTATCGTAAATTATGTCATTTCCATTATATGGTTGTTGACTGTTTATAATAAACCTACTATTTTAGATTTTAGAACCCAAGACGCTCGAATATTCCTTTTTATTAGGAAAGAAATAGTTACGATCTTTATGTCTGCAGTCCAAAAATTCAAAGGCAAAGTGTATTATTTTTTTTTTTTTTTTTTAGTGAAAATATCTAAAGTAACAATCTCTGAAGCTTTTGCTCACCAAACAAATAGTGTCTATGGAGAGGAGAAACATCGGAAAGGACTAGTAGGGGACATTCACTCATAAATTGGCCCACAACTTGCCTACCCAAAGAGAAAGGCGGATTGGGAATACTAGATGCGGACAGGTTCTCTCGGGCTCGTAGGGCTACAATGGCTGTGGTTCCAATGGAAACAAAAGAATAGAGGGTGGAGTGCTTTGGAAGTCCCTTGTGACAAAGTAGACCATGATTTGTTTTATGCTTCTTACAATAGTTACTGTCGGTGATGGCAAAATGGCATCTTTCCGGATGTTCAACTAGATAAATGGAAATTCGCCGAAATCCATAACACCCTTTGCTGTTTTCAAAGGCTAAATGGAAAAAAGATAACGGTGCATCAAGCTCTGAAAGAAGATAAATGGATCTATCATATCTACCCACCTACAACATGAGAGGAATTGACTCAATTCATCAATCTGTGGAGGCCACCATCAATAGGGTAGTGAGGGGTGACTCGGTTGAAGATACTATAATTTGGAGGTGGACAACAAATGGAGAATATTCCGCGAGAAGTGGTTATCAAATACAGCTTTACAAGGGTGTCCTCAGTCTGGAAGGCTAAAGCGGAGCAAACATGAAGATTCTTTACGTGGATGTTGCTACATAAAAAAATACTGACAGCAAACAACCTACTCAGAAGGGGTTGGATGGATGACACTGATTGCAAATTTTGTTCAAATAATCTTGAGACCCCTATACACCTTTACAAAGATTGTCCTTTCACTAAGGAGGTATGGGGCATATTAAAGCAATGGTTTAACTTAACGGCCCTAAGCCCTATCAACGAAATTGGATCATTACACTCAAATCGGTGGAGATGTCGGAGGAATATTGCTAAAAACGAAATAAGACAAGTGGATGGGATCTTCATTTATTTTTTGGTGGAATATTTGCAAGGAGAGGAACAGGAGAATTTTTCAGCACACATCATTCACTCTGTTACAAGTTGCAGGGCGCTATAGGGATGAGATTATGCAGTTGGCCATGGGTTCTAGGAATATTGAAACAGCTACACAATAGGGTATGAATGGTTTCAGTTGGTCTTCTGTTCTCTGCAGTTTTTCTTTGCAGCCTGGGGTGTGTGCAAGATGGAGTGGTGGTGAAAAGAGTGGTTGAGTCGGTCCTCCATGTGAGGATGTTGTAAATACCTGTTTGTAAATTTTCTTTTCTTTCTATTCGTCTAATAAAAAAATACAGTAAAGCTTTTACCGTCCCTGAAAAAGAAACGAATAGTGTCCCTTGTTTCTACGTCGGGATCGACCTTAGTCGTGACAACCTTTACCTGTAATCAACTCCTACTTGTTGACTTCCTTAAATATTTTATCAGTTCATCTGATCTGCTGGCTATGACCACCCACATGTGTGGTCCACGGTGTTGTCGAGCCAGAACTTGCTGATCGATGAAAGGAGAAAAAGTACAGTAGTTAGAGTAAAATATATATGATAACCACGTGAGAACTGTTCGATTCTGAGGAGAGCCGTAATAAGCGACTAGCAGTGACAACCATGATGCTGCAAATCAGGAGGTACGGTGAATTTGATTAATACTTCAATGAACACATACTGTACGTGAGTACTCCACTTTGGACAATTTGACTGACTTGCTTTTGGGGTTCACGTGGTGGTCCGAACACCAGACTGTATTGTCTCCCAAAGTTAACCCAGCAAGGGCAAAGAGTGAAGCTTCGTGGAGGTATCTATCTTGGTAGGGATTATATATCTCTCACTCACATCGACCACAGCACTACTTTGAACGTATACGTTGCAGTTGGCGACAATATGCAGACTTTAATTTGGCTGTATATGTATGTTACCATCATTTGGTCTGGATCGAAGAAAACTCTTTGAATACTAATGGTTTGTGTTTTTAATAAAATATACATCTATATCTATATTCTATATACTCTGTCCCTAAATGTTTGTCTCTAGAAAACCGTGTTTCCCTCACAGACACGCTTCCCGGGCGACATACATAAAGGACGGAGGGAGTATATCTTATTAATGTAAACCTCACTAACTTTTTAATCTAGACACATATATATAATATGCTATCAGTATCAATACGCTTAAATGCCACATTACTCTCTATACTCTATGTGCATTACTATTTTAAATTTAGCAAAATATAAGGCATCCATAATGCACAAAAGAAAAACACCCACTCATGATATTTGTTTTTCAGTCTATCATCTTATACTATATGATATAATATTCTATTTTTTTTATCGTATTAATTCTTTCATGAGTTTGGACAATTTTGACAGGAGCGGCGGAGCCGGTTTTAGTAAGAATCTACCTCACATTCAATATCTTTACCTCTAAGAAAATTCCACAGTACAATATTAATTAATGTTAATTAAACGACAAACAGCATGCATGCGAGCTTAAGTGGATTTGCAGACGCGACAAACCTGTAACACAGTATCATTTAGGCCTCATCATGCACCACTGCATTCATCTGCTGAACTACTGGTAGTACACTGAATCTTTCAAGTTGGATGCATGGATGTAGTCAGCACTCAGCAGTCACCGGCACGCGAAAGATGTCTCCAAAGTCCTGTTGTGTAACATGGCAGAGCACCATTGATGATCTGACAGTGTAAAGACAGATCTTAGTCTAGCCCTAATGTGTCAAACTGTCAAGTCTAACCTGCATTCCGTGTGCATTTTTGGGTACAGCAACCACACACTGGAACTATAACTTCACAAGCTCCAAAACGATCGTCTCATTCCGTATATGGAGGCAAGTGAAAGGAATGAACAAAGCAAGAGAGACACTTTTTTTTAGAATTATCCGGTATAACGCAGATGTCCAATCATTAGTATTTTAAACTTTAAATTTTATATCAAACCTAAGCTTAGCTAATCAAAGCCTATTAATAGTTGGACTCTTGACATTGTCATGTTTAATTTGTGGGTTCTAAGGGATTTTTAAACAATGGAATTGACAAGAAAATTGGTATACAAATCCTATACAGCTCACGGAGTTTTGAGTTAATTAACGTTTGTAGTACCGACCACACGGTAATGAAACACGGGTGAACGGCCCGATCTCGAAAAAAAAAGTACCGACCGCACGGTGTTACCGAGTTTTTGAGCTCAACTCGCTATAAGCCCGCGAACGTATCTGAGCTTAGCTCATTTAATAATGGCACCATTCGAGCTTACCCATGAGCTAGCATGAGTTCCTATAGTCCGTCCTAGCGTTTTCATAATCGATCTCTCATCTATCAGTCATCACCGGCGGTTCAACGGTAAAATGATTGGTCATACATACCGACACATGCATGATGATAGCGATGAAACTTACAAATTAAACAGCAGAAGGGGCCTGTCCTGGTCTCGGTGTGTGTGTGTGGCAACTGTAGGGTAGGGATGGGCAAAATGATGCGTGTGCAGCGCGGGAAGATGATGAAGAGACAGACCGCCGGCGCCGGTCAAGTCCAATGTCTGTCTGGCGGGGCGGCCGTAGCTAGTGTGGGCACTGGCCTGCAGCCCGGTCAGCCTTCCTGCCATCCGCTACCTGTCGGACTGCACCAATCATATATGCACCGGATATTTGTATCATATCCATCACGAAAATATCTCGCGGCCTCGTTCAAAACTGGAGCACTGAGCAAATGCGACATATCTATATGAGAATCTACGAGATGTCCATCGATGTACACGTCGTCTATCCTTAATTGTAAACATGTATGCCCCCCGAGAGCTAGCACTGTCGTTTTCAAACATTTTCTACCTTAATAAAAAAAATCGTGTAATTCACGAATTTAGACTATTGTTTGCCTGGTCGAGGAAAATAATACGATCAATCATAGACTCGAATCCAAATGAATATATATGTTGTACCATAAGGACGTAAAAGTTTGGGGTTCATCGATTGATGGACGGAACCATCCTCGGCGCGGCAAAGGAGGCTTACTGACAGCTTCGCGAGAACCTAACCCTCACATAAAGAGGCACTGCGAGAGCTCTTCTCGGACCAGCTAGGAGAGGGGCCGTTGTGGTCGAGGCCGCCACACAGGTTGCCGCGTCTGATCAACGGTGACGATTAGGAAGCATAGCTAAAGAGTAATGATCTTCTTCTACTAGGGAGGGCATAAATGATTGTATAACCCTATTTCTCCGGGTGCATCATCCGTACGCGGCACATCGTTGTAACCTTCACTACTTTTCGTTTTAATACAAAAAGATGTTCAAACCTTTTTGCATATTCGAGAAAAATGTGTTGTACCACAAGGACGAACCTCATAATCTAACTTTGGAGTACATGTAAGTTTCACTTTTGGATATTTCTTTTCTTTAGTTTTTTTTCTTTTTGTTGGATCTCCTTTCCAATGATCCATATGTTTTCCATCCATATAATTTTTATTGTATATGATATTTACTTAGAACTGTGTTGCGGTTAGCTTAATTTCCACAGCTCAAATGAGAGTTAGTTGCAGCAACTTGATGTCACTGGAACAAAATCTATTCTTCTATATATTAAATATCAACATAAAAGTTGCATTATGTTTCCATACCACGCTAGCTGTTTGTCCTTATATCATCTCAGCTGATCAGTGAAGCTAGCCCAGGTGAGAGCATGTGCAGACTTCGCTCGCCGCTCCAGGATATATCCTAAGACTAGCTACAATGTTGCAAAAGACTAGTGCTAAAAATCTCTCTCTCTCTCTCTCTCCACTTCAAGCATCGATGCCTACCACTGTGGTCGATACAATTTGGGGTCCTCGCATAGTGAAGCATCATGTCGATTCGGCTAGATTGGGCCGGAATTGACACTCGTTCGTCGACCGTTGGAGCTCCCGAGATGGCGTGCGGGGCTGCGGCTTCTCGCCGGGCGGCGACGAGCAGCAGCTCGAGCAACGAGGTGAAGGGGAGGAGCCGTCGGGAGGGAGGGGGCGGCGGCGGCGCCCGCGCCGTGGGGGCGCGCCGCGGGGCGGCGGTGGGGCGCGCGCTTGGGCAGGAGGGAGGCGGCGGCGGCACACGGAGCTGGAAGGCTTAAAGATATTTTTTATTTTGCTTGCTTATCCCCTAGAGATTACATGCCTCTTGCTTATATAGCCCGACTAGTGGGACTTGTAATCTAAGCAATCTCTATAAGGTTCCCTTATACGACTGGGATACCTTTTACAAGCAATTTCCTATTTTATTATTTCCTAATAAGGGTCTCCCTTATAGATGAGATAGCCCCTTGCACACCAAAAATTACCTAAGATAATCCTAACTTGAAGCCGAAGCAAACTCGGAGTCGTCGAGAGAGGGAAGCGGGCGGGCGCAGGGGCCGGCTCCCTGGCAGCGGCGTCGCGCCCTAGCCCCCCCCCCGGGGCGGCGTCGCGTTTGGCCCAATTAGCCACTCTCGGGCTGGCCCAATTCTGGTTCATGACACATCAGTACTGGGAATCGTTGGAGTTGAGGCATCGGTATATATGGCTGGATGAAATTTTTTTTCTGCGCCGCCAACGTTGTGGACAATCTAAGGTTGAATTATCACACTCTTCTAATTTCAAAAAAAACTCGGCCGGGTGGGAAAGACCGCCCCACCGTCATTGTTCTTAAGAAAAAACCTCGGTTTTCCCGGCCCAGAAAATCCACGAACCCCAGCTCCGCCACGACACTAGGAACCTTAGCCCATGGAAACTACGATCCTCAATCTTTCGGAGAGGACTGGGCGGTATTCACCGTAACCCTGCGCCGGTATACACCGTCGCCCATAGCTCGATCCCTACGGGATTTGGGCCGCTCTTAACTAGTGTTTTGGCACACGGGACTGACGAGAGAATTTTTTTAATCACAGCCTAAAATTCGCTCCCACGAGGAGTCGAACTCAGGATCTGTGGAGTGCCGTTCGGCTAGGACCCCTTTGGCAGTCTTCCAATTTCCAATGGGGGTGAGTATACACTGCCATATGCATGATCCCTCTAATTCATCTTGGATAAGGCCATATGGAAAGCAATTGGAGTGGGGAATCTAATCGACATAGCTATGTTTTTTTTTAGACTTTTTGCTTTGCAGTTTCTCATGTACAAGCTAGCAACATCTAAAAACAATGAGGACGCGCTGCAGTTAACTTCCACTGTCATCTAGATTCAGATTTTCGCAGTGCAGATATAAGCTCAGGGGAAAAAAAAGGATAACAAAAATCTCGTGTACGTACATAAAGATTGGCATAACGGAATTAAACTCACCTGCAGCTAATCACTGTGAGCGCAAGCTGCAAACGGCCACGGCGTCGACAGGTGTGCACTTGAACGGATCCATCTGTGCATCACATTCATGAACCGGCCGGCCTGCCTGCTGGGATCGCTCTCAGATATGCGAGCAGGAGTTGCTTCTTACAACGACTGGTCACCATTTATAGTGCATGCCACCATGCCCCCCGAAACTGTTGTTGTTGTTCAGTGTACATAAAAAAAAACTAACGATGAGCGCCGAGCGAGCGAGCGAGCACTGTTGTTGTTCAGTGTACAAACAGCACGATGCGTGCGTGCGCACTGGCCGGCCGGTCGGCCGGCCTCCATTGAATACCGCCTTGTGGTGCCGCTGCTGGTCGCCGGCCGGCCGCGCGTGGGGCGGTGATGCGCGCGGCTGGCCGGCGCACCGGATCGGTCGGAGCTGTCCGTGTGTGCAACGTGCAGGATCCCGTCTCCGATTCCGATCCGGCGCGGCGGCCATGCCATGCGGTCACCACACCAGCACGGCACCACCTGCCGCAGCTAGCGCAGGAGTCGCCGGTGCGTCGTGCGCGTGCATAGAAAACTAGTAGCCCGTCCAGGGCCAGTGGCGGTTAGTTGAAGACCTCGTGCATGTTGCAATATACAAGGCGGGATTCGAAGCTTCATTCCTGCTTCCTCTCTGATAAACGGAAGGCCCCGGACTGTCATCGAATCTCTGGCCGGCGATCGATCGAGCCAGACAGCCCATGGAAACTGGATCCCAAGTAGGCACTATAGCTAGGTAGGTAACTCCACACTGGATCTGGAGTCTGGATGGATCTTCATCTTACATGCATGCGAAGAATTAATGCGATGCATTATTTGACTTGAGATTATATAATTATCATCATCATCTTTCGTCCGTCCGTTCACCGTACGTCTGATCGACCGGCCGGCGCCGGGCAATTAACATATGCGCATCGTCGTCAGTCGTGCACCAGGCCAGGGGGGAATATCTGCCATGCATCCATCTATCGGTTCCGTGCCGCCGTCCGTCCAGCTCCGGCCGGCCATGCCGCTGGTAACCGCAACATGCACGGGCACATGCGGCCGCCGGCCGTAGCAGAGCTCTCTCTGTTCTTCTTCATCTCATCCTATTCCCTAGCAGAGACTGACGACTAGCAGTCTCGCTCATCACATGGCCAGGCTGCGTAAACCTGAGCTGAATCTTTATATAACCGCCCACCCTAATGATCGAAGAACGAATCTAATCTAGTAACGTCTCCACAATTAATGACGACGACCCAGCGAGCTGAGACGGTCGTCGTTGTCATGCTGATCTTTCGTGGCTTCCGGCGCCGCCATGTGAGGAGTACTCATGTATACGGCGTACAACGGTACGGCCGTGCATGAGGTGACCGGCCCGTACGTACGGCCATGCATACTGTACACGAGAAAGAATGGCCAACTAACACTCGTTGTATTGCTTGCAGCACTGATGACACAGAATCTGTTCAACTGAATTTGGCCGATTGAATAGTAATCTGAAATATGATAAGAGCGAACACGGCCATACATATATATCTCAGACTTCTCAGTGCGCACAAGGAGCACACGAACATAGGCCGTGGGCGACGCCGTACGTGGTCACCGCGCCGAGCCTGTAACAAACTCTAGCGTGCATGGCACTGTCTCCGTGGTTGCATTGCGGCGACACCATGCGCGGTGCGCGTCGTCCGGCGTTCACCACTGCATTATTCCACCACCATGTAATGCATTCACCGGCAGTGCAGCTCTAGCTAGAAGCATGGTATGGTGACAGGGCTCACACCACAGTACGCGTTCGATCGGCAAATATGTACTCACAGAAGCGCGCGAAAGGGTTCCAAAGTTTGGATGCCAAACTTTGCAAAATTCCAAAAATTCCCCGGCCACATCAAATCTTTTACCTCATGTATGGAGAATTAAATATAAGTAAACGAAATAACTAATTGCACAGTTTGGATGTATTTTAAGAGATGAATTTTTTGAGCCTAGTTATCCCATAATAAGATAACAATTATCATAAACAAACGAAAAGTGCTACAATAAACTTTTTCAATCACTTTCCAAATTTTGGCTGGAACTAAACCCTTAACTCTAAGGGCGCCCGACAGTCGGCGATTTTGCTATCGAGATGACGACGTGGTGTTGAGACAACGTAAAAAACCAACTCGCTAGCGAGCCTGCAAGTGCTAGTCTCGCACGCTTATCGAAGAATGTTGTGTCTCAACTACTCCCGTATTTTCAGGGCATACAGATTCAATTGCTTATTTTATTTTTTGTTGGCTCCACGTAAGCTAGTGATTTCCACTGACCACTGCAGACGCCCTAAGGGCGTCCCCAACAAGGCCAAATAGCTAGCTGACTAGGATTTTATCTGATGTGCAAAGAGAGAGAATGAAAAAACAGTCTCGCTAGCTATTCTTTCGTCGCTAGTCTAGATCAATACACGAGGTGGGATGTGCTATGTGGTTGGCCCGGTCCAAAATGAATCTTTGCATGCATGCTCTGCGGTTTGGAAGGGTCCGCTGACGTGTTTTCAAATAACCGGCTGCCAGCGATTTCCATTGAGGACGCCCTAAGCGGCGAAGTGGAGTACATTTTCCGAGGCTGGTATTGGTAGTCTTGTCGACGATTTTTGAGAAACTACTGCAGACAGCCGGGCATGACCACGACGGCGGCTCCCTCACATCCTCTTGGTCGACGTCGTGCTAGTGCGTACGTGGTCTCGTGCGACAAAACAAATTAGGACCAACAAATAAAAAGCTCCGTGGCCCTTTGTCGCCCATATTCACACGTTCCGGCCACTAATCCCCGGCCCACAGTCGCAGAGAGATGAAGATGATCGTCAACCGTTGATCGTGCTAGCTATATGTGTTTTTGCGCAAAAACACAGTAATTGTGTCTAGACTACGTACTATACTGAGGCAACATGGACGGTCATGCATGCGCGCTGAGATTCAATTCAGAACATATACTACTCCCTCTCGTTCCAGAAAACTTGCAATACTCGCTTCCCGGAAAAAAAAAAGTATTTTCAAACTGGCGAAGCAATTATTTATTAAAATATATAAAAATTTTATACTAAGTAATTAGTATCATTGGAAAGATCTTTTAAGTCTAGTTTTTAACAAATTTATTTGGAGATATAAATGTTGCACGTATTTTCTACAAACGTAGTCAAAGTTGAGTCGGTTTGTGGACACGCTTCCCATAGTTGCAAATGAAATGGAACGGAGGGAGTACTAATTAAAAAACATTGCCTGGGATTTAATTTGGTACGAGATTTTAAAGAGGTGCAGTGTCGACTGACGAGGCGCCTTGCGTGGATGAACAGATAGTGCAGCAGAGACGAACAGAGTGCCTGTCTCCCTTCACTGGCATTCCTCCAAATTTGTACGGAATAGGGTGCATCTTCAGCTCTTACTAGCACAGTGCTTTGTCCTCTTGTGTTTTCTGGGAGCAGTACGATTTACACACAATAATAACGACCTGCCATTGCTGTTTCTTGAGTTTATGATCTTGTGCACAAGAATCTGCATGCCACTGCTGTTTCTCCTCTTCTGGAATGCCTGCAGATCACCTACTCGTACTCTACTAGTGGAGTAGTAGAGTGGTAGAGTACATCAGTACAAAGCCAGCCACCACTGCCGACTGGACTAGGCATCATGGACGAGCGGATAGCTATCTGTTGCTCCGCTGTACACCACTCCACTGGCACTGCACCTGAACACGTCCCATGTTCTCCGGGCGGCACGAGATAAACACCAAGGCCAACTGAACTAGGCGATGGAGCCATCGAGGAGGAGCAGCGCACAAGCACAAATGCACAATGCATGGCAGCATGAGCATGGTCAAGGGAACGAGGCCCTTGCCCTCCGCCAGTACCTAGGCGTGTGTGTACGAGGAGATCGCGCGCGCTGCCGCCGCCGCCGAGGCGTGAACCGCGCCGCATCGGCGGCCGCGGCCCGGCGGACGCGACGCAGCCATGACCTGTCCGGGTCCTCCGACGTGGGCGGGCTTGCCGGGCTGTTGCCCACCTCCCGACGCGACACGGGTCCCCACTCTGCCACCCCCGCACCCGACACCCCTCGCCGTCACCCTCGTGCCCGGAGGCTCCCGCCCAACTATATAAACCACCATCATCCGCTGCCAGTGCCAACCCATCATCAGGGCATCACACAACTACCACTCCATCCATCTCCCAGCTCGGATCGATTTCCGATCATCGGCCTAGCTCTGCTCCTGTTCCATCGACCCCACACTTCTTTGCCGTTCTCGCCTCCCTGCGTACCTGCTTCTCCATCCTGGTGTTCTCGATCGATCAGGATCCCATTTCATTCCATCCATGGCGGTGATGACTGACATGCCGGCGGCGACGGCGCTGCGTGGTCCGGCCCCGGCCTCCGCGGCCGCCGCGGCGGCGAGCGACAAGGACGCCGAGAAGCTGCGGTTCATCGAGGAGATGACCTCGGACGTGGACGGCGTGCAGGCGCGCGTGCTGGCGGAGATCCTGGCCCGGAACGCCGGGACCGAGTACCTGGCCCGCTGCGGCCTCGCTGGCGCCACCGACCGCGACGCGTTTCGCGCCAGGGTGCCCGTCGTCACCTACGAGGACCTGCAGCCGGACATCCAGCGCATCGCCAACGGTGACCGCTCGCCCATCCTCTCCGCGCACCCCATCTCCGAGTTCCTCACCAGCTCCGGGACCTCGGCTGGCGAGCGCAAGCTCATGCCAACCATCAAGGAAGAGCTCGACCGGCGGCAGATGCTCTACAGCCTCCCTCATGCCCGTCATGAACCTGTAAGCTTGTTGATCATTATCATTCCTTGTACTCATGAACCCCGGACATCACACTAGCTGACTGATTGCAACCTCGATCAGGTACGTGCCGGGCCTGGACAAGGGCAAGGCGCTCTACTTCCTGTTCGTCAAGTCGGAGACGACGACGCCCGGCGGCCTCACGGCGCGCCCCGTGCTGACGAGCTACTACAAGAGCGAGCACTTCAAGAACCGGCCCTTCGACCCGTACCACGACTACACGAGCCCGACGGCGGCGATCCTGTGCGCGGACGCGTTCCAGAGCATGTACGCGCAGATGGTGTGCGGGCTGTGCCAGCGCCACGACGTGCTCCGCGTGGGCGCCGTCTTCGCGTCGGGCCTGCTCCGCGCCATCCGCTTCCCTGCAGCTCCACTGGGAGCAGCTCGCCGCCGACATCGAGTCCGGGTCGCTGACCCCGCGCGTGTCGGACCCGTCGGTGCGCGACGCCGTGGCGGGCGTGCTCCGGCGCCCGGACCCGGAGCTGGCGCGCTTCGTCCGCGCCGAGTGCTCCCGCGGCGACTGGGCGGGCATCGTCACCCGCGTGTGGCCCAACACCAGGTACCTGGACGTGATCGTCACCGGCGCCATGCAGCAGTACATCCCGACGCTCGAGTACTACAGCGGCGGGCTCCCCATGGCGTGCACCATGTACGCCTCCTCCGAGTGCTACTTCGGCCTCAACCTCCGGCCCATGTGCCGCCCGTCGGAGGTGACCTACACCATCATGCCCAACATGGGCTACTTCGAGTTCCTCCCCGTGGACGCGTCCGGCGGCGTGTCGTCGTCGGCGGGCGACTACGCGGCGCAGCTGGTGGACCTGGCGCGGGTGGAGCAGGGGCGGGAGTACGAGCTGGTGATCACCACGTACGCGGGGCTGTACCGGTACCGCGTCGGCGACATCCTGCGTGTGGCGGGGTTCCACAACGCGGCGCCGCAGTTCAGGTTCGTGCGCCGCAAGAACGTGCTGCTGTCCATCGAGTCCGACAAGACAGACGAGGCGGAGCTGCAGCGCGCCGTGGACCGCGCGTCGGCGCTGCTGCTCTCGGCGCGCGGCGCCGCGGTGGCCGAGTACACGAGCCACGCGTGCACCCGGAGCATCCCGGGCCACTACGTCATCTACTGGGAGCTGCTGGCCACCACCAGCAAGGACACGGTGGTGGGCGGCGACGTGCTGGAGCGCTGCTGCCTGGAGATGGAGGGAGGCGCTCAACTCGGTGTACCGGCAGAGCCGCGTGGCGGACGGGTCCATCGGCCCGCTGGAGATCCGGGTGGTGCGGCCGGGCACGTTCGAGGAGCTCATGGACTACGCCATCTCGCGGGGCGCGTCCATCAACCAGTACAAGGTGCCCCGCTGCGTGTCCTTCCCGCCCATCGTCGAGCTGCTCGACTCCCGCGTCGTGTCGCGACACTTCTCCCCGTCGCCGCCGCACTGGGCGCCAGCTGCTCCTGCGGCTCGCCGCTCGTCGTCCGACGACTAAGAGCGTCGCACGTAGCACTAGTATTAGCGTTTGGTTTTCTGGCCGTACGTACGTGTCAGGCCGGGGGCGCAGTCGTTGTTTCTGAGTACGTTAGATGAGGAGGAGTGTCGAGTAGTACGTGCTATGTAATGTGGGTGTGGGTGTAACACTCTGCAGGATGTGTGGTGTTGCTGGGTGTTGGTAATCACTAGTAGTGCAGTGAAGTGTTAATTTAGTGAGTGATGCTGTTGCCGGTAGTACCGTAGTAGTACAAGTAGTGTCAATTAAGTAGTACTTGAGTTCCATCCCAACAAGGAAATGTGAGTATTATTAACGTGTCAAGATGGTAGGATTGCTGTGTTCCCAGTTCAGTCTAGCTTTCACTGCTACTAGCAGTAAAACTAAAAATCGTCATAGGGTGTGTTTAGATCACCAAAGTTGGTGCAAAATTTTGGATAGTGTCACATCGCACACTGTAGCATGTTTCGTTTGTTAGTGGTAAATATTATCCTACCATGGCGTAATTAGGCTCAAAAGAATCGTCTATATTTCGTACTCCATACATGTTGCCGGCCGACGGATGTGATGGGGAATCTTCTTTTTGTATAGTGGAATTTGGGAGAAATTTGGTGATCTAAACACACCCATAGATGGTGCAAATCGTGATAAATCCAGACTTGCAGACATGATTAGTCGCTAACAATCAAAAGCAGCAGGAAGCATCGTAGACCGGAAAGTACACATGCCCTCGAGCTGAGCATCAAAGTCAAAAAGGTAGCAGTAGTAGCCTGCTACTCCTATCCTAGTACGTCCTGGGCAGAGAACAGCAGCCTGCAATCCTAAAGTCTTTGCCCTTTCGCTCTTCCCTTTTTCTAGCACAAAGACAAAGGGTTTAGTGCGTAATGATTCGGTATTAGTTATAGTTACACAGACAAAAGAGGACGTGCTTGATTCGGTGCCGCCTCTAGTGTCGTAGGGGCGGCGTTGTTGGTGGTCGTCAGTACGGCAGGAGCGGAAAATCCCACACGACGGAGCAGATTCGTCCGGTCCGCTGCCGCTGCCGCCTGGGTCGTGGCCACTGCCCATGTCCGTGCCGTGGACGCATATGGACGGAGACCTGACCCCTTTTCTATCGTCCGCCGTCGCCGAGCCGAAAGCCAAATCCCCTCGGCCCTCGCCCCTTTTCCCAAAAAGCACGGTCGTTTTCGAAATCACACGGCAGCCACGGCGGGAGCAGTCGTTTCCCGCAGGCGTGTTGCCCGTTGCCTTTGCTTCCCTTGAGCCGCAGTGGTGGATGCGCTGGGCTTCAGGTGGCATACGCAGGACCGGGCGCGGGCGCACGGAGCGGCAGCCGGTCGCCACCGTCCGTTCGCGGAGGGCGGTCTCACTCCACGCGCGTGTGCGCACCAATTGGACACGCACACATGGTTCCGTGTTTGCTTCGTTGGACGCGTGCAAAAATGAAGTGCTGGGGGTTAAAATGCAATTCCACTTGCTAGCGTCGACCAAGGCACGTAGGGTGTGTTTGGTTTCTTAAGCCTCACTTTCATGGTACATACATGTTAGGTCTGTTTGGTTTCCTTTGTGGCCCCCTAGCCAACCTCACACAAACACACATTTGGTACGGATAAGTTGGCTTGCTAGGAACACCTAGATCAGTCGTTCTAGCGGAGCCATGCTTGGCCAGCCCCCGTACCCGCAATGGTATCCACTCACCTCATGAATCGCTCGACATGGTGACCTCTTGCTTCGGCTCCAACTAGATCCCAACGCCCTAACCATCCCTGACCCTGCCCCCTTCTAGACTTGGCGCCCTCACCATTCCTGGCCTCGCCCGCCATTTCGTCCCATGCAAAGCGTGGCGGAGTGGTGGAGGTCTCATGGTTGACCTTCCATGGTGGGGCAGTGGAGCTTCCATGGCCGGTGGCAAGTGCTCGCCATCCACCAACCCTTCTCCACCACCTCCCCCTACGAGCTCACCTCGCCATTCTTCCACCACACTTCTCCGATGATCGGACGATTTGGGACTGCACTCACTTCCACCGAATTGGTGTTCCTCACCACCGAATCGGCCTTCCACCGTCGTTGAATCTTCCTTCCCCACCGCTCTCGAACAACCTGAGAAAGTGGAGGTGACCTCACCGAACCGAGAAACGGTGAATGCATCAAAACTAGCTAGTCCGCCAACCAAAAATGACGGCTAGCCCTTCCAAGTTTTGCTAGTTAGACTTGGTGAAGAAGTGAACCAAACACACCGGCCGTACTAACTCTATTCCAATTATATATTGTTTCACTTTTTTTTATTTTAAATTTGACCACATGTTTTACTCAAAAAAATTATACAACACATCACTTTATTTGTTGTGGCATGCTTTAACGATAAATGTTCTTTAAGAATGACTTAATTTGACTATATTTGTACAATTTACGAGTGGTTAAACTTGGCTAAAAAAAATCAAGTAAATTATAATTTAGAACGGAAAGAGTACATGTAAATTACATGACCCTGTCATAAAAAAATGGATTGACATCTATAGAAGAATAAATAGTACTGTGTGGATAATGTTGGAGTTTGTCTGGAACTAAGAAACGTGGTAAGATTCGGTTGAAATTAAGATGCATTCTACTACACCAAACCGCAGGTAAATTGCATATCACTATAAGAACAACAACGTATGCTATGGAAACCAGCTTTGTGATACAAACTACGTAAACTTCAATCAAAGCCCACGAGGATCCGGATCCAACGTGTGGGTGTTTTTTCATTTAACCCCCACCTATTGGGTTTAAATCTAACCAAAGGCATAAGGTGGGAGGGTTTAAGCGAAAAAAGTTCACCTGTCGCATGGACGTTGGATCTAAATCGTGTGACCTTAATTGTAGTTTTCATAGTTTACACGAAGTTGATTTCCATAGCATGCGTTCCCAAGAACAAACTTATTAAATTCGACAACCAGTTATAAGTCGGTCCATGGCATCTCACTCTACACTAAAGTGTTAAATATCTTTTGAACAAGCTAAAGTATTACTCCCTCCGTCCCATAAACATGCAACTATGGGAATCGAGCCGATCAACTTGACTAAAATTTGACCAAGTTTATAGTAATTAATATTGATATTTATTTCTCAAACAAAATTTATTAGAAAAATATATTCCGTCACGAATCCATTCATACTAATTTTGTATTGTAAGTGTTAGTAATCTTTTATATAAATTTAGTCAAAGTTGAAATCTGTTGACTTCTAGGGAAGCAAGAAATGCATATTTTTTTGGGACGCAGGGAGTAAATATCATTGGATCAATTGTGAAATTTTATAGTTAACCTATTTGATACATAAAATGCTGTTGATATTTTATATAAATGCCCGTTTCATTTATATAAAATCTAATCAAATTTAAGCAAGAGGTACATCCGTTCTTGAGCAACCATTAACATCCGTTCTTGGTCATCCACGGCGGTGGATCTGAGCGCACTGTTCCACAACTTGGCCAACAGCATTGTCGCCCGTGCATCATTCGGCAACGTGCTGAGGAACGCCGACGAGTTCCTGTCGGCAGTGAGAGCAGGCGTCATCTTGGCGAGCGGGTTCCAGGTCCCAGACCTCTTCCCGACCTTGAGACCCGTGCTCGCCGCGGTGACCGGCATGCGCCGTGCCCTCGAACAAGTCCACAGGACGGTGGACACCACCCTGGAGGAGATCATAAAGAGAGAGGAGAGACTCCCGCCGGGGCGACGTCGACGAGCAACGGCGGCAGCAGGCCGACGACGACGAGAACCTCGTCGACGTTCTCCTCGGCTTGCAAGAGAGAGGCGGCAGCCATATAAACCTAACCGACAATAGCATTAAGGCCGTCATATTCGACATGTTCGCCGCTGGATCGGGGACAATAGCATCAGCGCTTAGCTGGGGCATGTCAGAGCTGATGCGGAACAAGAGGGTGATGAACAAGCTGCAGGACGAGATCCGGCAGGCGTTCCATGGCAAGGCGACGGTCACCGAAGCCGATGTCCAGGCAAGCAGCAGCAGCCTCCCTACCTGAAGCTCGTCATCAAAGAGACCCTCCGGCTGCATCCGCCGGCTCCGCTTCTGATACCCAGAGAGAGCATCGAAGCGTGTGAGATCGAGGGCTTCACGATTCCAGCCAGGTCCCGTGTCATTGTGAACGCGTGGGCGATCGGAAGGGACCCAAAGTGCTGGGACGACGCCGCCGATGAGTTCAAGCCTGAGCGCTTCGAAGGTAGCATGGTGGACTTCAATGGCAGCAGCTACGAGTACCAGCCGTTCGGTGCTGGACGGAGGATGTGCCCCGGCATTGCCTACGGGCTTCCCGTCATGGAGATAGTGCTCGTGCAGCTTCTCTACCACTTCGACTGGTCGCTGCCAGATGGTGTGAGCGAGGTGGACATGGCGGAGGCGCATGGCCTGGGAGTCCGTCGCAAGTCGCCACTCCTGCTCTGCGCCACACCGTTCGTCGCTAACATGTGAAATAAACTAGTACTAAACTAAGCCACCAAGGATACATACATGTATATGTTTGATGTACAACCTCAAGAAGATTAGTGTTGGTTTGTTTGTCCAATAATGCGCCGTTATCCTGCAAACGGTTTTCTGTTCTGTATAAACAATCGAAAAGGGTGAATCAAGTGATGATAATTTTATGTTTATTTTTTGGTGAGTGGTCTATATAAGGGGAAAAAGACACAAAAAGAAGGAAAAACATAAAAAAAAAAAAAGGAAGAAATGGATGTTGCGCTAATGAGCCATGCACTGTGTGAGTTCCATGGGCCGTCATGTCTAGGCAGCCCGTGCCTGCTAAGACCTCTCGTCCCTCTGCCACAGAAGCAACACCCGAAGGCCCAAAGCCCATGTAATCCATCCAACAACTCATGCCGGCCCAAAGCCCATGCAATCCATCCAACAGTTAGCCGCCGGACAGTTTGGATTCCCAGGAGTACAAATTTATGAAATTTCTAACATGACTTTAAAAACGGAGAAAGTAGTAAAACCAATCTAATGCTAGGTGATCTATCTATATAATCTAAATAAAAATTTTGCCAAAAATATAAATAAAAATACAATTTATTGATGAAATAAATTATAAACGCTCATCGCCCGGCAGACATACTCCGTATGATAGCTAGATTCACACACGTCAAAGGCTGGCATCAGCAAGCTATAGTGGCCAGAGCTTCCATGCATTCTTTTTGGATCTCGGGCTTCTCCCTACTTTTTGCCATTTTTTTTCTCGATCGAGCCATTCACCCGTTTTTCATTAAGAGAAAGGAAAATCAAATCCAAATACAAAGACTAAAGCGTGATGCCGAAAGTGGACATCACCGCCAGCCTCAAAGAATAAAAACCGAAGAAAGTCCTAAACTACTGGATCCAAATTTAACGATTACATGGATAACCAATTTGCGACCTAGGACCTCGCACACTCGGCGTCGTGCCCGGCCGGCTCGAAGCGCCCGCTTCTTCCCACGGAAAAAGAACACCTCCATCGCCTCCCCGTTGGCGTCGCGTCGGGCCCCGTCAAGGCAGCACGAAGTTCGTCTAAGGAGACCTCGTCCGGTGCTCGCCTCGACGTGGATCCCCATCTTCTTCAATAGCACCTTCCTCGCCTTGAGCCTCTCGCCTCGCCCCCCAGGCGCACTCTTTCGCCGCAAGGCGCGCGCGACTTTGCGCTTGGGAATGAGTTCATCATCGGTCGCCCTCCCTCCGCGGACGGGTCCGCCTCTTTACCGCGCGCGCATTCCAAAGGGAATTTTGGGAGGTAGAAAAGACGCTGCAGCAGCCAGCAGCCGAGCTGGGGTGGGGTGGTAATCGAGGACAATCTTGGTGTACCGCGGTTCCACTGCAATGAGATTTGGAATCTTCATGGTCTAGCAAACCCTTGTGATGGACTGATGGGTCTATGTTTGTGTCGGGTAGTATTTGTCCATTTACCTAGCTTTTTCACAACTAGACTAGAGTTAATAACACTAAAGTGTCTAGCATCAGGTATGCTAAGCAATCCGTACATCGTAGTGCAAATGATCTTCTCATGTGGTTACCAAGTTTTCTCCATTAGCCTAGTCATATTATGGGGCTAAGTAGAATTTGCTCTTAAGATCTTATTCTCTAGTGGCAGAGACACAGAAAAGACTTTATGACGACCGATGATCAATTCGGCATCAAACAATAGGTGAATGTACAGTAATCCAACACCTATATATAATCTATTGATCCCAACAATCCATCAAATTATTATAATCGCATGGACAATCAAGATTAATTCTAATATAAACCAAGAGTGATCTAAACATTCCCTTACAAATCTCGGTGTGCATTTATGATTACGCGGATGAGAGAGACATTTAGATGCTTTATTAGGATTTTGGTCGAGCTACACTCCTGGATTCTTTGATATATATGTAGTCGCTTTAGTTGATTCCAGTGGGATCAAGACCGATGGAGGGCAAGTGAGAATTGATTCATAGTAATTTCGGTGGGGATTGATTATGGAGCAGTGAGGAGATGATTTTTCATTTTAGGTTCCACTGTAAAAGAAGAAGTGACTCTTCATTGCTCTCAACCAGAATTTGCACAGTTTTTTCCTATTTGGCCGTGGAGTGATTGTCAGGGAGAAGTTTCTCCTAAGAACACTACCAAATACACCCTTAGTACCGACCGACAGGCCGAATCTGGTCCGGTTGTGATTTGTGAGTGGGTAAAAGCCACCTCCAAAAACAGTCAAATTATGCAGTAGCTTAGGGGTGTCCAGCAAACAATTGGACAACTCAGGAAGTTAGTGGCAAACCGTTTTGAACACCCTGTTACTGGTTGAAGTAGCATCAACTCATATAAAAGCTAACTAGCTACCACCAAAAGCCCATGATCGGTTCTATATCCCCATCTAGATGTTGGTTCTACCTGTGGCAGCAATTCCTGCTACGTAAATCATTTTGTACCTAGTATATATTTCTAACCCCACTCATCTTGTGCAGCATACTTAATTTGTTTCAAGGCTGGTACGTACTTAGTTCCTCCGTTTTTAAATTGTAGTTCATTTTGCTTTTCAGATTCATTCTTTGCTATGTATCTAGAGCATAACAGATAACTAGATGATAAAGAAAATCAATGATTCAGAAAAGTCAAAAGTGAACTACAAGGGAGTACAATGCAAGAAAATTAGAAGAGGCTACTTAATTAGCTTGACCCCTGTCCTCTTAAGTTTTCTGGCTCTTTGTCGTCCTTGCGTACAGTAGGACCCAGACGGGGAGTTGGCCGCCGGGAGATCGAAGGCACGAGCGAGCTGAGCTTGCAAGCGACTGCCGCATTCGGCGCCATGTTTAGCGGTACAAGCATGTGGTATTTATGCACGACAGAAACACGCGAACAACGCTACCTAAGTGCATTGGGAGCACTAATCATGTCTGATGATGATCCAGACATCTATCCGTCCGCACTGAAATGCTTTGGATTAGTTTATTTTAGAGGAGATCTTTGGATTATTATCTGTTGGTTGTAGGAGTATATATCTGTAACAAGAATTATTTTGTCGTTATCAAACAATTGCCGATGGATCGATTAGTAATAAGCACTAGAGTAAGGAGTCAGTGAGGTGCATGCAGCGAGTCACATGGCGGCAGAACGACAGGACGAAAACCGGACGTACAGTGACGCCAGAAGCCACATGCATCGGCAAGAGCCAAAGAGGAGGGGCGGCCGGCCGCCGGGCCGGGAGCTAGGGACGACGAGGAACGACAGAGCTGCGATCCAGGGGATAAGAGCACGCGCGCACGTATTGGACGCCGCCACGAGAGCTGCATGAAAGATCCATGGATGGTCTCAACGCATACTCCGTACGTATATGTGTACGTACGAGTCTGCTGTGCAGATGTGTGCAGGTCATCGAGTGGAATCGTCATGTGTGCAGAACGCCAACGTCATCTTACAGTAGTACAGTACTGTACGAGCGTACGACGTACTGCTGGATGTGATGTATACGCAAGTGTTATGTACAGTATAGCCTCACTGTACATCAGCTAGGCTGCTACTACTAGTTACTGCGGCACTGAGTGACGCCCACGTTATTAGCAAGGCGGCAGGCATCAATCGTAGTCGAAATTAAAGAGGTACTGTACGTACGTAGCAAACAGTGAGTGGTATGGTAGGCATAAGGCAAGGCGTGTTTCTTGCACGCAACGCACGCAGCGGAAATGGACGCGCGCGCGACGTCCGGCCGGCGCGGCGGGGCGGCGGCGGCCAGCCACCACCAGATCTGGCGATAAGGCGGGTCTGCTGGCCTGGCCTGGTCCCGGGCTCCCAGCGGCGTGCATGCTTCCACAGCCACTCGTACGGGACCAGGCAGGACCATGTCCATCCGATCGCGATCAGCAGAGGCCCTGCGGGCTGCGGCGTCTGCCAGTGCCAGCGTGTACTCCTATATATGTAATGTACTGTAATAATCTAGGAGTATCTGCATAAGCCCGCCCGCGTACCGCAGTGGTGAGTGGTGGATCATAATCGCTCTAGTAGTTAATTGATCGTGCTGACGCTTGGGTGTGTACTGGCCACTCACTGGGTATGGTAACTGGATGGACTGGACCGATCGACCAGCGATCTCTCTCATCTCTGCTCTCCGGCGGGCCTGCCGTGATGATCCAGCAGGTAGCTTTTTCCATGACTAGATTGCCGGCTTGCCTCTGCTCTGGCCTAACATGAGGACGGACGTGTTCGGTGCACGGATGGAGCATGCATGCATGCATGCGCGTTGTGTGTACATGATGCATGCGACTGTGCAACGGGGGCGAAAAGGTAAAGGTGCGCGACGACATTGAGCTCCCTCCCTCACTCCCTTTACCGTGCGTGCGTGCACCGTACCGTTTGGTTTGGTCGGCGGCAGGCACGCCCTGCCTTTAAACGCAACGCAGGTGGTAAAGTAATGGCAAGCCCGTTTCGTTCCTAATCAAACCAAACCGTGCAAGGCGGCCGGGTCAACTGATTACTATTGACGATCGATCAAGAAGCTCGAACGCGTATGGGAGGGCCGGATGGACTCCAGCCGGCCGGAGCGCGAGCTCACGTGGCCCGTCGTCCCCGTTCCGGCGCCGTGTCGTCCAGGACCAGGACTCGGATCGATCCAGCCCCGCGCCGCGCCAAGGCCTACGTGGCAGCGGACCACCTGGACTAGAGACAGATTGATCGTGTCTTGTGCTACCCGGCCAGGCCCCTACAGACGATACTGCGAGCGTGCATGCATGTTGAGCTGTCCCCTCGCTCGCCTCTAGTCCACCGGTGTTTTTAACTTGTTTCTCAGGCGATCCGATCCATCGGTCGCAAAGTACCAAATACTCCTACCAATAGGCCGGGTGGTACGTAGCTCCTTCCGCCGGCACCGGCAGACAGCGACGACGCGCACGCAGATTAATCCCATGGTGCCTCCCTCGCTCGCGCCCTCAACCACCAGCCGTGTCTTCTTCTTCTTCTTCTTCTTTTTTTTTTAAAAAAAAACTCCCGTTCTCTTTTGCATTCTCTTTTGCATACAATACAAGGATGTCAAAAGGAACAGCGCCAAAAAAATAAAAATGCCATTATATACCAACAAAAAAAAAAAAGACTGAGCGTTGATTTTGTAGACGCACTCATCACTGTCAACGATATGTAGCCACCATGTCGTCAAAGTCTTGTTTGTTAGAGCTACGCTACGCGCCAGATAGCGATCCTCTTGGACTAAGATCAACAGAGGTGATGAAACAAGTGTAATAAAGTCAGTTTTTCATCTTACCACGTTAGTTTATTTCAATCGAATCACTGCTGCGGCACAACCACTATGGGAGTGGTTCCATGCAAACTATACATCAATCGATGCTTCTAAGTTACTCCTTTTGTTTAAATTATAAGTCGTTCAAAGAATGTGGGAGAATCTAAGAACCACTTACAATTTAGGATGGATGGAAAGTACATATATAAACAACCCTCTATATTTGTTATTCACAATACTCATTGTTGTCATTAATCTAAAGCAAGCCTATAAATTTGAGTCGAAGCTATCCACCTTTGCGCTTATGTTAAAAACGTTTAAATCTACATTTAAAATACCCAGCTCTACCATTTTAAATGTCATCTAAAAACAACACCAAAAAATTACATGAAAATTGTTCGTATAATTATTGAAAATAATATAAACCAACTTCTAAATCCAAATGTAAATTACTCATCTCTATCCTCACCTAGAAAACACCAATCTTCCACTATACATAAGCTTCTAATATTTCCACTTCTTATTATTAATCCCGAAATCTAACTCAAAGTATGCATGCATGATGCTTGCCACTATGGAAGGTTGGAAACCATACCCATATTATACATAGATATAGGTAGCATTGAGCATATCGATTGGGTGACAATAATGAAAGAGTGTTTCTTAATAGGTAACACAACAGGTAAAGTATATTCATATTCTATGACTAATGAGCATACTTAAACGGAGACAAAAACATCTCGGAGTATGTATAATATGCTATGCTTGCAAGAAAACCATGAGGATTTCCATTGAGATCTAACAACAAGGCTCCTAAAATTAGTTTTTGTTTATGGGACTAAGGGAGTATGTCGAGACAAGTACTACATGGTTTGTTTTTATCACTGAAGTAGAGAGCATTTTTGGGCAAAAGTGTTTTAAATAACATGTATATGAATAGGGTTTAAAAGACAAACATATGAATACAGTTCAGTAATCTATGACACTTTAGAATTGAGACAAATTTTAACTCTTGGGTACCTCATATTTCTAATGCCTTCAGAAAGTTGTATCCGTATTTGCCATGAGTTACTATTACTCCTCCATCTCTTTGAAAATATCACTTTGATTTTTTTGTCATCTTATTTAATCACTGCGTCTTATTCAACTTTTTTATATAAATATTATTTATTTTATTATAACTTATTTCTTTAATTATATACATAATATTTTAAATAAAATAAATGATCAAACTTGTTAGCTAAAAAAGTTAAAAAACGACACGGGAGATCTCAATGGAAATCCTCGTGGTTTTCTTTGAAGCATAGCATTGCAGCAGCCGTTGTCTTTACTCCGGCATCCCGACATCCCACCTCGCCACTTTCCCTTTCGCTTTCGGCTGCCATCTCACTCCTCCCAAACGGCTCCCCTTCTTCATTTGTTCTCTTCTCCCACTCACTCCCCAGCTACTCCCAGTCACAAACCCCAAACCCCTCTCACTTGCTGCGCATTGCTTCCTTCCGCTCCTTCCTCCCCCTTCCTTTCCACTTGCAGTCTTGCACTCCACTGCTCCACGCCGTACCACTCTCCTCTCTTGATGCTACGCTTCCCTTACTGCTAGTAATCAATTCGCCATTTCTTTCGGGGATCCGGAGGCAATGGAGAAGCAGAGGAAGCAGGGTTTCTTTTCGGCGCTCAAGGGGAGGTCGTGCGTGGCCTCTCGCCGGCAAGGTCCCGGGGAAGTCGCTGCTGCTTCCGCGCAGCCGCAAGACGGCAGCGGCGGAGGCGGCAGTGGTACCGCCGCCAGAGGATCTCGGCGCCCAGTACCAGTACGCGGTGGACCCGCTGGTCTCCCCACTCCGGCAGCCTGCGGCCTGCCGGCGAGGTCCTGGCGCCGCTCATGGAGGGCCCCGACGTCGCCGAGGACGAGGACGCGTTCGCCGAGGACTCCGGACGCCGAGACGGGTTCGGGCAGTGGGTCCGTGGCCACCTCACCCGTGCCCCGCTCATGTCCGGCGACGGGTCCTTCCGCCGCTCCGACCTCCGCCTCCTCCTCGGCGTCATGGGCGCGCCGCTCGCGCCCGTGTCCGTCAACGCCGCCGAGCCGCATCTCTCCGTCAAGGGCGCCCCCATTGTAAGTGGATCTCCTCTGGTGGTGCGCGCTTGCTTTTGACGAATGCGGCAGCTTTTCGGGTCCTGACTACGCCGCCGGCGCCGGATCTGTTTCTTTGTCGGCGCATGCGCATTGCAGGAGTCCTCGTCGGCGCAGTACATCCTGCAGCAGTACTTGGCGGCGTCGGGCGGCGCCAAGGTGCTGCGGTCGGTGCGGAACGCGTACGCGATGGGGAAGGTGCGGATGGTGGCGTCGGAGTTCGAGACGGCCACGCGCGTCGTCAAGAACCGGGGCGGCTCCGGCGCCGGCGCCTCCGCCGTGGAGCAGGGCGGGTTCGTGCTGTGGCAGATGTCCCCGGACATGTGGTACGTGGAGCTCGCCGTGGGCGGCAGCAAGGTCCGCGCCGGCTGCAACGGGCGCCTGGTGTGGCGCCACACGCCGTGGCTGGGCGCGCACGCCGCCAAGGGCCCCGTCCGGCCGCTCCGGCGCGCGCTGCAGGGCCTAGACCCGCTGTCGACGGCGGGGCTGTTCGCGGAGGCGCGGTGCGTCGGGGAGAAGAAGGTGGGCGACGAGGACTGCTTCATCCTGAAGCTGTCGGCGGACGCCGAGACGCTCCGGCAGCGGAGCGAAGGGCCGGCGGAGATCATCCGGCACGTGCTGTTCGGCTACTTCAGCCAGCGGACGGGCCTGCTGGTGCACGTGGAGGACTCGCACCTGACCCGCATCCAGCCGCACGCCGGCGGCGACGCCGTCTACTGGGGAGACCACCATCAGCTCCTTCCTCGAGGACTACAGGTCCGTGGACGGCGTGGCGATCGCGCACGCCGGCCGGTCCGCCGTCACGCTGTTCCGGTTCGGCGAGATGGCCATGAGCCACACCAAGACGCGGATGGAGGAGGCCTGGACCATCCAGGAGGCCGCGTTCAACGTGCCGGGCCTCTCCACCGACTGCTTCATCCCGCCCGCCGACATCAAGGCCGTGGGCGAGCCCTGCGGCGTCGGCGGCGACCTCCCCACCCCGCGGCGGCAAGGCCGGCGCCGTGCACCGCGTGCACCCGCGGCGCGACGGGGACAAGATCCACTGGACGGTGGAGATGTGACGAGCTTTTCTGACTCGACCGGCGGATTGGTATCGTAAGAGTGGAAGATCATTATTAAGCAGCTAGTATTAGGAAGAAGTGGGGGCAAAATTCAGCAATCCAATTTGTTCATAGTACTGCTAGAAACCAACCAAAAAAATCTCTTTCTTCATCAGATACTAATAACTGACTTTATCTCCTAGTACTACCAGTGGCTTGTATTCTGTACAGATCGATGAGGAATTTGGAATTCCCTCCCTCCCTGACAATGTTGAGCTCATCAATTGTACTGTAAGAATTGCAAGGATGTACTGTACACAAGTATCATGAGATTCAGATCTTGTGCCCTAATATAATGCTGAAAAGTTGGAATTAGGTATTCTTGCTATTCATTCAAAGAGTATGTATGGATGATGTTGAAGCCACTGGTAGCAAGTGGTAGGTAAGGTATGTCTTGCTGTCGACCATGGTTTCCATGGCTATGGCCTTTGGGCTTGGTTGCTGGTTTTCCTTAGAAACTACTTCTACTACTTATCCAAGTATCTTTATTTGCTTTCCAGGTATAGTACTTGTGAGAGTTACTTGCCACATTACTTGTAGTGGTGGCTACAAAGTGAGTTGAGAGAGGTGTAGTGTAGCAAAGCACGAGGATTGCTTGCTTGCAAGTAAACCAACAAGCTCCTCGTGACAGAACAAGCTTTCTTGGATTCTAGTCAGGCAATGCCAACCATTTCCATTACCAACCAAGCTAGAGTACTCCTACTATCACAGAGTGCTCCTAGCATTGGATGCTGAGGTCACTGCACAGTGATAGATCGATCAGGTGACCCTCCTA
Source organism: Hyparrhenia diplandra (assembly GCA_015847255.1). Taxonomy (NCBI): domain Eukaryota; kingdom Viridiplantae; phylum Streptophyta; class Magnoliopsida; order Poales; family Poaceae; genus Hyparrhenia; species Hyparrhenia diplandra. The sequence goes on from JADLZK010000443.1 coordinate 85,561, forward strand.
TTGCTTCCTCCCTGGGCCCTGGCGTGCCTGTCCACCGCCCAGACGGCCCAGTGTAGTACCTGCAACAACCGGGCTGCTGTTTTTCTTGTCCCTGTCCCGTCCCTGCTTGCTCACACTGATGATCATGACAGCCTCATGGAGGCCTGCAGCTGTAGGGAATGCGTGCGGGCCCCACTTGCAGGCCCACTGCTACTGTTGACCGACCGACCTGTGTGGTCTGTGTGTGGAAGAACCGGACCTTTTTACGACGACCCACGACCCCAGTGTGCTTGCTGCTGTGCTTGCTGCTCTGTGTGTTCTCTACTGCTGCAAGGGGGCATGGCCAGTGGCGGAGCCAGGATCTGAATGCTGGGTATTCCGCGCACATAAAAAAGTCGAAACAAATGTGCAATGGTAATCAAACTTGCGTGCTTGCCGCTAGGGTTAGGCTCAGCGCCTCAGCCTCGTCCGATTGCCCGTGCAAGCACCGTCGCGCCGAGCATCGAGGGGAGCCCGGCCGGGAGGACGCGGGGAGGGGACTGGGGAGGGAGGCCGCGAGCGAGAGGACGCGGGGAGGGGAGCGATCCGCGCCGCCGTTGGAGCCTGGAGCGTCGGAGTCACGAACTCGCGATGCGAGTTGGGGAGACACGGACTCACGAACAGCGGCAACAAGCAACCGTGATACAACCTTTCCTTGTTTTGTGACTTGGTGGGCTGCTTTTCTATTGTGCTTTGGGATAAATACAAATTATATCGTTATACAATACACTGATACATATATGTATTTGCTTTTGTTCTCAAAATTTTGGGTATTCCATGGAATACAGGGGAATACCCCTAGCGCCGCCCATGGGCATGGCTGGCTTGTTCTTCATTCTTGGCAATGGCAATTGGCAAGTGTATGTGTACTCACACGGCCTCACACGGGCTGGCGTGAAAGACTCACGAGAGGAGTTGCTGATCTCAACGGTCGGCTCTCCCTCTCCAATTTCCACCACGAGAGAGCTGGTGGCGACTTTTTCTGAATCTGAAGGAAGCTGCAGCGAAACACACCGAGGCTACAGAAACGACACGCTGCCTTCACATGGGCATGGAAGCGCGATGAGTGTTTAGTTCCCATGCAAACCCAAAAGTTACTACAGTTCCCGTCACATTAAATCTCTTAACGCATATATGAGCACTAAACGTAAAAAATTGCTACAGCTCCCGGCCACATCAAATCTCTTAACGCATATATGAAAGACTAAACGTAGGTAAACAAAATAACTAATTACACCGGTTGGACCGAAAAGCACGAGCATCTAATCTTTTGAGGCTGAATTAGTTTATAGTTGGACAATAATTAACAAATACAAACGAAAACGCTACAAAGCACCTAACCCAAAATATTTTACCAACTAAACAGTGTCTGCTGTGAGCTCCTCGGGGGCAGAGCGACTGCGACGGGCATTGCCATGGCATCTCCTCCCTTCCGATGTTGCGTCGTCACGCAGACGTGGGCGCAGCTAGTACTACACAAACAGCAGGCCTGGCAGTGCTAGGAGTACTCAGCTCAGTTGTACTGCATGCCAGGCCATGCTAATCAGCACACTGTACCTGCGACAGGGAACGAAACAAAAGCCGAGAATTCCACGTGTTTCTTCTTTTCGTAAAACAGGATCGAAAAAGCCATATATCAGGCCCCCGAAAAAGAACACACAAGACATTACCAGAGTACTCCTAGCAGTATTTCCCTCCGTTCCATTAACATTCTGATTTTTATTTGACTATATAAATCATGTTTACTACTCATCTTATTTAAATTTTTTATGTAAATTATAAAACAAACAAAACGTCATTACAATATCTTTTAGTGATGTAATAAGTCATAACAAAAGTGGTAATATTTATTAAAAAAGTTAAATAAGTTCGGAGAGGCCAAACACGCTTTTATATGAAAAAAGAACTACAAGATTGTGGAACGGAGGAAAGTAGTTGGTAGACACTGGCCAGCCTAAATTCATTCCATACTGGAGTATTTGTACATCTACAATATTGTTTTTGCCGAGGTTTGGGGCAGCTACGATCAGATATGGTCCATTCTGATTGTATGGGTCCATTAGAAGAAAAAAAAAAAAGGTGCATGGTCCATTCATAAAAAAAGTTTTATAGTGTACTCCATCTTAGGCTAGTACAATGTTGGAGTTTCAGGATTAGAAAACTGAAAAGTTCATATCGTAGGAAAGAACCCGATATGATATTATCATACGAACCGAGATGGAGAAATTTTGCCGACTGGAAATGGTGGCCCTACAATTTTAGCACTAATATAAGCTGCCCGGCTGTCCCTGGATCCGATTGTGTGTGCAATAATTGTCCCTGCAATTCACATTGCATTTTATTTTTTGAGAAATGCAATTCACATTGGCATGGCATCTCGATCGCTAATCTAGTGATTAAACTTGACAGGCCCCCGGCTCAAATCCATCATCACGCATCACCACGCCTTGGCTAGTAGTAGTATTCTAATCTTTTGAGCTGTCCTCTTTAGAGCATCTCCGTGTCTTCCCTCAAATTAGGCCCCTAAAATCGTTTGCGCACCCGCCTTAAAAAAAATTAGGGGCCTAAAATTAGTTCCAACTCCAATGGAATCCAAAGAGCAGGACCCTATCCACGTTTTGATGCGACGCCGCTCGTCCGTCTCAGCGCCTTGCCGCGCCAGGTCGTGGCACCCGCGCATCCCGGCGTCGGCGTCGGGCGTCGGGGAGGGAAGTCAAGGAGGACGGCGGGGTCGTCGCGGCTGGGAGGGGGCAGCAGCGAGACGAATCGGACGGATCTAGACGTTGTGGAAGAAGCACTTCGGCGGAGGACATGGCGGCGGGGACGGGGCGACGGGAACCGCGACAAGAAATCAATGTCGAGGACGCCTTGAGATGGCGGCGCCATCCTTCCCCGCCCATGGTGAGGCTGAGGCGGGCGTCGGTCAAGAAGAAGTGGGATGGGTACGGGTCCTGGCCACGAAGTCGGGCCCGACGCTGCGCTCACCAACGGTGTCGAAAGCACGCGATGTGGTCGACGAGCTTCCGGACGACGGCCGCGCGGACAGACGACTCCGGGGCCTCCCCTGCATCGCCACGGAGCGCCACATGATGGTCTGGCCTCGCCGTCCGCGGCTACTGGCGTAGCGGCAGCTTGAGGGCGGGCGCCGAGGTAGCGGCCGAGACGCCGCGAGGAGCGAGTAGTGTCGAGATCGGCCTCCGCCGGATTGCTCCTCTCACGACGACCGACGCCGCGCGCTAGCGCAGCGCATACGGCCGCCGACGCTAGCGAAAGCGTGAGGCCTGATCCCGCCACGCTCGCCGAGTAGCATCTCCATTGAAGCCCGCCGAGCAAGAAGTCGGGACGACCGGCGCCGCCAGAGAGGCCCGGCCACGACGCCTCCTCAGAGACGCCCTCCTCCCACCGGCAAGCCGGGCCGGAGAAGGCCCAAGGTCGCCGCCACCGCCGGAGCAAAGGGCGCCGCCACCGAGCAGGGCTCGACCGCCGCTTCCACCGCCGGAGAGGAGCGCCGTTTTGCCGGAAGCGTCGGACACGCCGACGCCGTTGCGGGACGCCTTGCCGCGACGCCGCTGGGCGGCCGTGGGTTTCCAGCTTGGCCCGCTGAGCAACTCCCTGCCGGGTGCGACGGAGACTATTATTTGAGGGGAATGAAAAATAGGGGCTTAAATTGGGGGCTTCATTTGAGTTAATTTTTTTTCAAGTCCTCAAAATTTAGGGTAGGGGCTTAAATAGGGCTCCATTGGAGTTGCTTTCTTATCCCTCTAAATCTCAAGTTGGTAGTCTCCTTTTGATACCCTCGTGCATTGCTTCAAATCGATCGCTCGCTTTATCTCGCTCTTTAACATCTTGTATATACTTTTAATTGCTTCTCTCGATAAAAGGAAAGGGACCCGGGAACATATGTGCTCGATCCTATGCACATCATTGCGTCCAATGAGAAAAACGTACATACTCTCCTAGTGTCCTAGTACGGTACAGCAATTTCATTTGTTCATCTGTCAGACACAAAAATACTGTTGCATAGTATAGTGTAGCCAAACAAGATACAGTCGTTAGATCATGTGAACTCTGAATGCAGCAAAAGGTAACATGCTTAGATGAGATAGTAATATAGTATATATAGTTTAATTTCCATGAGGACACGAAAACATTATTTCATCACTTAAGTAACTCCTGCTGAATCGGATCAAATCTCATCATGGCAAGTGCCCGTTTGTTCAACAATTAATTATCATAGCTTTGCGACTTTCATAGTGTCGGGTACGACGAAGATCCGACCGATCCATTCCCTTTGATGCGGTTGCTCTTTTTATGCAGCTCCTTTGTTTCATTTATATACAGTATGTGACCATTAACAAAGAGAAGAGGTAGATCTTGATCTTCTTGGCTTTAGTTAACTATATATATATCTCGGACCTGACGGATCGATTGTAGAGCTCTTTTTGTCAGTCTTCCTTTAGATTGGCATCTTCAGCTTTCTTTAGCTAATGATACGTATTACTTGAGATTTGTGATCATGCTTGTTTGTGTTCTACTTATCGAGCTTCTCATCAGGAGAGAAACAAAAGGGTTTCTGCAGTAAACTACACTATATGTGGTATTTTAAAAACGATTGGCTCTGGCAGCCTGGCACTGTCCAACATTGTTTGAACTGTGCATGGGGACCAGCTCTAATTCATGCAGAGTTCCATCAAATATGTTAAGCCTCTGGTTGGATTCCTTAATCCTGATGATGGATCTGCAGACCGCAGTTAATGTCAGGTGAGGGCCTCATCAGCAATTTACTGATAGATCCTGCATTCACCAAATGCTTCCAGCACAGTAATGAAAGGCAGAGGACCCATCAGCAATCATTTACTTAGGTGATATACTCCCTCCACTTCTAAATTATGAGTCGTCTCGACTTTTTTTACATCAGTTTTTGCTTACGCATCTAGTCTAGATATAATAATATGTCTAGATAAATAGCAAAATGGATGAACCAAAAATTCAAAAACGACTTATAATTTGAAACGGAAACGATTTTTTAAGGTTTCTCAGGTACTCCTTATGAATATGTAAAAGCAAATCACTATATATTATCATCATGCCAAATCAACAAAACCAGTACATTTCATTCTAAAAAACAAAACCCAGTACATATTGCGCATTACACCGTTGGGAAATTAGACTATGAAAAGATTGAAGGGACATTGATAGAAGTAGTGTACTACCTTGATCCCCCTCATGTTATTTTTGTAATTAGGGAGTGTATTGTGCCTACTAATTATTATTGTTGCTCCCTTGAAAAACACATGCAAAAAGAGACTTTTATCATTATGAGTGTGTTAATTCTGTGGTAGCATATGCACAGGATCGAACACATCTGCCTCTCCAAGGTCAATATTTTAACAAAATTGATACTATTTACAAAAATAGTTTTTATTAGTTTATTGTGTGCCAAACTGCTTGGAGTCCATTTATAGGGTTATATATATATGAAAGAAAAGAACATTTTTGCTAGGAGAAAAAAAAAAAATGTTTTTTCCTTTGCAGTTAACTGGGCTGAACCACTGAGCCCACGCCGGCCTTGTACCATGTTGGCATATTGGGCCATGTGACCGCTTTATTCCAAATATCTCTGTAGCCGTGTCTCAAAAAAAAATATATATATATATATATATATATCTCTGTAGCCTGAAACCCTCCTCATAAAAAAAGATAAAAGGATTAGAAAAAATACTCTTCAAAACCCACAATTCTCACAGTCCATTTTTTTTTAGAAGCAATGGCTCTCTAAATGGAATATATGGAAAGGTTTCTCATGATTTTTCACACAAGAAAATTTATGCTAAACTATTAAAGTATAGATAAAAAAATTGGAGAGTTTGTTGGAGACATGAGAAATTCAAATATAATATTCGTTGAATGGCTAAATAGAGATTTAGGCCTTATTTGGTTCCCCTAAAAATAGGGATTAGATACTAATTTCCAGTCCCATTTAGTTCTTAGCTTACCAAATATGGGAGCTAAAAAGTTAGTAATTGAGACTAATGGTCATGTCTAGTCCTTCCAAGAATGCCTTAGAGAGTCGAATTCATAGTCTCGTGGAGTTGTTTTTTTAGAATTACAAACCATATTCGCCCTGAGGTTACCTCCGCGGCGCCTTCTTAAGCAACATGGGCTAGCAAAGCCCGCTGGCCCACTCTCTACTCTTGTCCGGCCACTGGTGCACCTGCCATCTCTTTTCCTTCACTCCTTTCTCCCTTCACCCCATACGCGGGCGACGGGCGACAGAGCACACAAGAGTGTGAGAGGAGAGGACCGGCCGGGCCGTACCCCCTCGGCGGGCGGCCGGCGCCGCGCGCCCTGGCAAGATCCGGTGGCAGCGGCACTTTTGCTCGCGTGATTGCCCCAAAGATAGGGGAAGACCGCGGACTGGGCCCGCACACATCGTCCCCGAAGACCCCGACGCCGCACACACGCCCCGAGGGCGCCGGGCTACTATCGCGGGCGGATCAGAACCGCCTACTCGGATCGATGAACACAAGGGTAGGTGGATACTAAAACACGGAATCGATTAATTCGGCCAATCGCCAAGAGCTCGCCCGACGCCGCTACGGCTCCGGTTCTATTCACGAAGTTCAAGTTCGGTTTTGTTCTCCACGCGATTCAAGACAATACATAGGGAAGCACCAAGCAATTCCGTTACCCGCTCATGGGCCTAAAGCAACAGTAAAAATGAAATAAATGAAGAGGCCCAACAACAAAACAACAGTCCAAAATTTGAAACGCCGATCACACCCAATCAGGCCCGCCCACTTTCAGTTTGGCTTCACCGCTTTCCCTTCCTTCACCGGGTACAATATCCGTGTCTTGATCATTCATCGACGTAAGGCTTACTCTTGGTGTTGGTGACATTCCCTCCTCGAAAACACGGCTTGACCCCAAGCCGGAGCTCGTGAAAACTCCTCGACGAAGGGTGTCTTCATCTTCCCAGGTTGCCAACTCGGGAGGAAGATCGGACCAATCGATCAAGATTTGCTGGAATCGAGTGTCATTCTTGCAGTGGATACCGTGTCAAGATCTTCGTGTACCAAAATGCAAATGTTGGGTCCGCAATGCTCCCTGAATCACTTCATTAGCAGGAACCACCTTTTTCAATAAGGAGACGTGAAATACTGGATGAATAAGAGAATTTGGTGGTAACTGTAGCCGATAAGCTACTACATTGATCTTTGCAATGATCTGGTATGGACCAAAATATCAAAATGACAGCTTGTTGCAAGATCGATTTGCCAGTGATGTTTGCACATAAGGCTGCAGCTTAACATAAACTGAATCGCCAACTGAGAATTCTCTGAAGGAACGATTCTTGTCAGCCTGGGTTTTGATCGTTTTTTTGAGCACGTAACAGATGCTGCTTAACCAGTTGCTGCATTAACTCTCTATCATGAAGCCAGTCATCTAGCTCAGTAATGTCAGAGCTTCCTGGAGGTTCAATACCTAGATTGTTGGGATGATTGCCAAACTGGACATAGAAAGGTGTTTGTCCCAAAGATGAGTGGTATGAAGTATTATAGCAGAACTGAGCTAAAGACAACCAGGATGACCACTTATGAGGGCAAGAATGAACAAAACATCTTAAGTAGGTTTCCAAACATTGGTTAACCCTCTCGGCCCCGACCATCGATTCGGGATGATATGAACTACTCTTGTATAGGTCAGTACCAAAGAAATTGAATAGCTCATTCCAAAGATTGCAAGTGAAAATTCTATCTCTATCACTTGTGATGGATAATGGTAGTCCATGAATTTTGAAAACATGATCCATTAATGCAATGGCAACTTGAAGTGCAAAGATAAGGGTGTGTTAAAGGAAGAAAATGGGCATACTTGGAGAATCGTCGACCACCACTAGAATAGTTTGTATCCCTTGGACTTTGAAGTCCTTCAATAAAATCCATAGTGATGCATTTCCATGATTTTGTCGCATGGTAGGGGGAGACAAGAGTCCCGAGAAGCCACTGCGTTCGTCTTAGCTTGTTGGCGAGATAGCACACCGAAAGCAACATAAGTTTTGACCGTATGCGCTTGAGATGAGGCCAGGCAAACAATCTCTTAATTACGTGATATGTAGCTTCATAACCTGAATGACCTCCCATAGCACTGTCATGAAAAGCACTCATAACTTGTTGCTGAATGGCAGTTGCATTGCCCAACCAAATTCTTGATTTATAGTAGATAAGCCCTTTATGCAAGGCATAATGACCAGAAGGTGATTGAACTGCCAATGTCTAGAGTAGCTTAACAGTAGCAGGATCTTCCTGATAGGCCTTTTGCAGAGACTGGGCCCAAGGAGAGGTCACTACTGAAACTGCAGACAATTCATATGGCTGAGCATGTGTAGTTCTAGAGAGGGCATCAACTACTCTGTTATCCTTGCCTTGTTTATATACAATTTTGTACTGAAGGCCTAAAAGCTTAGTCAAGGCCTTATGTTGCTAGGGTGTAGATAATCTTTGGTCATCCAGGTGGACTAAACTTTTCTGGTCAGTTTTGATAATGAATTCTGCATTCAATAAGTAAGGTCTCCAATATTCCACTGCCATCAAAATTGCATAACATTCTTTGTCATATGTAGATAATCCTTGTGCTTTAGGTCCTAGGGCCTTACTAACATAAGCTATTGGATGTCCTTTTTGTTGTAGAACTGCTCCAATACCCTTATCAGAAGCATCAGTCTCCAACTCAAAAGTGTGAGAAAAATCAGGCAGTGCTAGAACTGGTGCAGTCATGAGTGCCTGTTGTAATGCTCTGAAAGAAGATTCTGTTTCAGATGTCCAAACACACATTTCACCTTTCTTGAGAAGATTTGTAAGTGGTCTAGCCAACAAACCAAAATGCCTGACATATTTTCTATAATAGCTTGCCATCCCAAGAAAACTTCTGAGTTCCTTAACATTCTGAGGTGGAGGCCAATCAGCTATAATTTGGACTTTCTTTGGATCAGTGGAAACCCCAGCTGGCTAATGACATGCCCCAGATAGTTCAACTCTTGTTTTGCAAAAGAGCATTTGGACAATTTGACATATAGCTGGTTCTCAAGTAGTAACTGGAAGACTTGTTCAATGTGATGCAAGTGGTCTGACCAGGAAGAGCTGTAGATCAAAACATCATCAATAAACACCACTGTAAACTTTCTGAGTGTACTGCTCAATACAGAATTCATAACTTCTTGAAATGTTGGTGGACCTCCAGTAACTCCATAAGGCATAACCTGGTACTCAAAGTGTCCATTATGAGTTTGGAAAGCTATCTTGAACTCATCACCTTCAGCCATTCTTATCTGGTGAAAGCCTGAACACAGATCTAATGAAGTAAACCATTGAGCACCATGTAACTCATCCAACAACTCATCTATGACTGGAAGAGGGTACTTGTTTTTCACAGTTAATGCATTTAGGCGTCTCAGAAGTCCACACAAAGCCTCCAATCCCGGTCTTCTTCTTAACTAGTAGCACGAGGGGATGAGAAAAGCTTGACTTATCTTGGGCTTGATCAATCCTTTGGCCAGCATTTCTTGAATCTGTTTTTCAATTTCATCTTTCTCGAATGGATTATAGCGATAGGGTCTCGATCCTGAATGGTGCCGCACGAGGGATCAAAGGGATCTTGTGGTCTCTGAAGGAATATGGGATCGCTACGCTAGCCAGAAAATAAAATTTTTCTACCCATAAACCAAGGATCTATTGCTAGTCATAGATCACAGGATTACCACTAGACGCGCAGGTGTAGCGGAAGTGTTGACCCTCGACGAAGATGTGCGCGTAGCGGAAGTCTTTGCAGCGATTGCTCACGTCCGTCCCTCCACATGCGGTTCGGTCCTTGTGCTCCGGATGCAAAGCACCTCCGAGGTATCCCACACGCATGGGAGGAAGCGATGCGCCTCCGGACCGCTAGGTCCGCGAGGAGCAAGAGGCGAGGCCGTGGGCGGCTGGCCGCCAAAGTGGCGCCGATGCCCCTAGCCCCCCGCGCCCACCTCTCATATATATAGGCGCCGCTAACAGGCTCCCCGAACCGGAGGCCCATTGGTAACCCTAAGCCTCGTCTAATTGGATGAGATCCGACTAGGCCTTTTTCCCCTTAAGCGCGCGACCCTATGGGCTCACGCACACATAGACATGGCCCGAGTACTTGTAACACCCCTGGTGTTAATCAACTAAAATTTTGCCATATCATCATGATCATCGCAAAGCATGCATGATTAGAAAATTTGAAATGCATCAAATTAAAATGAGCTTATATTTTATAGAATTGTTTGAGCTTAAGAATTTTAGAGTGATTAATTTTAAATTTATGTTTTTGGTCCTAAGTGTGTTGTTGTAGGATGGTTTGATAGTATAGGATGGGAATCTGAAATTTGGATCAAATTCAAGTTTGAATTGAGCTTGAAAATCCTAATTCCATTCTCTTTTTACCCCCTTTTCTATAATTCAAAATCTAAAGCAAAAATTTGCAAAAACTTTCAAAAGCCAAGTTGTAGATCTTGTTTTGATGTACAAAAGAGGTGTATAAAGTTTTTAAAGTTTTTGAATAAATTTGAAAGTAATTTTGAATTCAAATTTGTCCCTTTTTGATCCCATTTCAAAAAGTTATATTTAGAGGCCGAATTTGAAAATCTTCCAATTGTGAAAATTGTAGATCTTGAAAAATTAGGCTAAGTCACTTTTGGAGTTTTTCAAGTTCAGTTCAAATTTGGGGAGAATTTGACAAATTTCGAAAGTTAGGGTTTAGTGTGCTACAGTGTGAACGGGGGATTCCCCTGTTTCCCCTCCATATACGGTCGGCCGCCGCCGCCGCGGGCCGTCTCGCGACTCGGTCGACTCCGCGCCATCGACCACTGACGAGCTCTCGAAGGTCTGCCGGGCCGCGATCCCCGTCCTCTTCTTTCTTCCTTCAAGCCAAAGCCGACGCGCCGTCCTTCTTCCTTTCTTTCTTCCTCCCGGCCGCCGTCGGTCACCTTTGTTCGCGCGTGTCGCACCACCGCCATCGTGCTGCCATTTCCAAATTGGCCGCGCCACCATCTCCGCCACTCTCTTGTGATCGCATTTTGACCTAGCTCTAGTCGAGCCTTGTTGCGGAAACCCGCAGCCGCCACTTTTTCCTCGGCCGCCGGCAATCGCCGCCCGCTGACCCACCTCACCGGGCCGCCAGTCCATTCTGGTGAGCCTCGCGACGAACTACCTTGTCATCTAGCTTCCTTTGACGCCGTGGTCATGGTCGGTTCGGACCGCTTTGTCTTTACCCCCGGGGTAACGGCCGGAACGCCGACCTTGCCAGGGAGCGCCGCCGCCATTGGGCCGCCATCGCCCGCCGACCCACCTCCGCTCTGTCCCCGCGTAACCCAGTGAGAGCATCGAGTCGTGTGAGCCGTTGCACCTGTCGCAGGTCGCCCGCTCGGCCCGATTAGTGCGCCGCGATCGGCTGGAACGTCGCCGCCGACGAAGCTCGCCCGTGCCAAGCGTTACCGCAGCCACGCAGCCGCATCCACGAGAGCCGTTTAGGTTCGATTAAGTGAGGGTTAGGTTCGCCTGATCGTGCCGGACTCCGGGTGCCCTCATTCGTCGGAGAAGGCGGTGAGCGCGCCACCGTCCGCCGCGCCGCCCGTACGCCATGGCCGTCCCGTGGGTGCCTCCCGATGCCCTAGGCCGTGGGTTTGGAGGCCGGGAGGTGCGGGACATCGAGGGTAGTCAAGAGGGCAAGTCGCCGCGGAGAGGTCGCCGCCGAGTGAGCTAGCGCCCGGCTCCACGCCGGCGGTCGCCGCTGGCCATCGGATCGGGCCAGGGCCTCGGGGCCTCCACATCTAGCAAAGCAGTCGCAAGGGCCACACGATTAATCGGGCCGCGTGAAAGGTCCCTTGTGGTTTTGGTAATTGAGTGTCAACATTAGGTGAACTAATATGTGTGATTGAGATAATACACGTGAGATTAGTTCACTCATGATGACGCAATGAAGGAGCTTTATTGCATATGAAACATGACATGGAGTCATGTGACCAAGGTGGTGAAGATCAAGACAAGGCTTGGCTTGATGGACCGGTTGCAAGTGTGAAGGGCAAGTCGAAAATGAAGCGATGGACCGCGAGGCGGTGAAGCTTGGGCAAGACTTGGCGCCGACTTAACCGACTTAACGGTGAAGAGCAAGTGAGGTCAAGATCGATGGACCAATAGTGTCACGTGATGATATGAAGTGGATCATATCATTTGGTGATCGTGTTGGTGCATGTGTTGCATCGGCACTTGGAGATGGAGCGGAATGGAAATGCACAAGGCAAAGGTATAACCTATAGGGCATTTCATTTCGCCCGGTCATGAGGAGCTTAGAGAAGTTTATGACCGGGTTTAGGATAGATGGCCGTACTATCAAGAGGGGCAAACTTGTTTGCATATCGGTCATCTAGTGCCACTTGAGCGATCTAACTTTGCGATGTGTTAGGATCGAGTGGGCGTGGTAAGAGCTAACTTAGGGCCTTTGAAATGATTGTGAAAAAGCTAACACACATGCACATGATTCGCTTTTGAGAAAATGAGTTGCATATTTTCTATTGGCCGGATGCATCGTGGGTGGTGAAAACATGCTATTCCTCGTGCTCAAGTTGGTATACTTGTTGGATAGCATGTCGAAGCAAAGGCGACGGAGAAACGATGAAATTTCGAGGGAAAAACTGGCGGACGGGCGCGCCCGGCCGGGACGCCGGCCGAAGTCGATCCTTGACGGATCGCGATGCACCGAGTCCGGCCGGTCAAGGCTCGCGAGAGCTCTACAAGCGCTTTTGACCGGACCGTGGATCGGATGCGCCGGTGCTTGACCGAACCGTGACGGGACGCCGGCAGCCGCTGGTCGGGGCCGTGTTGCTTGTCGCAGGGACCGACGCGCCGGACGGACGCTGGACCGACCACGGGTGCGGCCCGTCCGGTCCGGCCCAGCGCCAGCGGCTGGGATTTCCTCCCAACGGCTCTATTTGACTTGGGGGCTATATATACACCACATACCCGACCTTGTTCGGGTGCCGAGCACACTTGGGCCTTGGTGGCTTGTGTTGTGGTGCTTGAGAGCCCTCCCACTCACTTGTGATTGATAGAGTTCATCCAAATCAAAGTGAGGAGTGATTCTAGTGCATTCGCGTTGAGAGATCGCGATTCGTGGCACTAGGTGATCGTGTTGCAAGCCGGTGTGCTTGTTGTTTGGAGGTTGCCACCTCCTAGACCGGCTTGGTGGCAAGAGACTTCGCGGAAGCACGAACCGAGATTGTGCGGTGTCTCAAGGAGGATTTGTGAGAGGTTCGAGCTCACCTTTGGGATCGCGAAGAGCATCACTACTAGAGCGTGTCTTTGAGCTACCTCACTTGTGAGTGTGGTGTCTTGCGGTGCCTTGTGATAGGCTCACTTGAGAGTGGTGTCTTTGCGGTGCCTTGCGGGCGTGCCTTGAGAGGCAAGTGATCGGAGAGTCACATCGAAGAACCATCTAGGTGAAAACACCAAAGGAACCACCTAAGGTGTTGGTCGACACAACGAGGAGTAGGGGAAGTTGGCAAGCTTCCCGATACCTCGGTAAAAAATCACCGGTGTCAACTTGTCTACTCTTTGGGTGGTTTGCATTCTCCAAATCACAAGCTTTGCATTTACATTCATATATATCTTGTGCTTGTGCTTGTGGAGTACCTCTTGCAATTACTAGCTTGTGTAGCTTGTTAGTTGCCTTGCTTAGTTTGTGTAGCTAAGTAATTTGAGCCTTTAGGTTAGGCGTGTGTCGCCTTGTCCATTGTGCATCTAGTGAGCTTAGGTTGGCTTAGTGCTTGTGCTCATTAGAATTGTGTAGGAGCTCACCTTTGTTTGAAGTACTAGTGCATAGGTTTGTGTGACCTTGCAATAGAAATGGTTAGGAGCTCAAGCTAGGCTTATCACCTCATTTGCTTTGTGTAGGATCTTTTGTGAGGTGATTTAGAGTCATAGCTAGAGGGGTGAAGTCTTGGCTGTTTAATAGTTTTAATTCCGCATTATATTCGGGTTAGCCATCGCAATTAGTTTTAGAAAGGACTATTCACCCCCCCTCTAGTCCCCATCTCGACCCTACACGCGTGTGGGGTTGGGCTGATTTAAGCCCCAAGGCATGGTTTTGTTTTTAAATGTGCTTTATTTATTTTCCCCGAAGTTATGAATAGTGCCGAACTTTGTAATTTTTATATAAATTTATATATTTGTTCAAAATTCTGAAAATTTTTGTAGAACCTTCCTAGGAGTATATCTACCCATGAAAAATTTGAAACTTAGATTTTGAGTAGTTCTTGCATGTTTTAAAATTACAAATTTTAATTGAAAAATGCATCTTCCATGATTTTTAGAAAATAAAATATTTATTCAAAAATCATGAAAATTTATTTGGTACTGTTTTATGAAGTGTCCTACTTGTATAAAAAAGTTTGGAGTCGTTTTGAAATGTTTAAATTATTTTCTATGTTAAGCTCTCATTTATTTTATGTGGGTTATAAGTTGTTTAGTGTCAAACAATTTAGGTTTTTGTGTGACTTTTGGGTTGTTTTGTGAATCTTGGATCATATCACAATCAAGTGGTCCTTGAGAACTCCTTAGGCAATGGTGATGATATCTTGTAGAGTAGTTCAACAAGTTGGTTTTGTTGGGTTGCAACTTTATCGTGAAGGAAAGTTGTACTTATGTGTTTATCATTTCATGCACCTACAAGCATCATATTTAAATATATGGCATCATATTGAGGCATACATTGTTTTGTATAGTGAACGAGATCGAGAGTGTCAAATCGAGCCCCTCTCGAGGAGGTTCTTTATCCAAGTGGAAGCGGGTTGGATTTCTAGGTTTTCTCAAGAGATAGTTTATTCTCACAACGAAGGCAAGCCCCTGGGTTCATTAAACCCTTTCCTTGATATTTTAAAAGCTTATATCACTTTTGTTTATGCTTTATTGCATTAAGTAATTAGGAGTTGAGTGATAACCTAATTGCTGCATTACCATCCTTGTTCATTTAAATACCATCCTTGATAACCCCGTTTCATTTCAAAATGTTTAGTGATGCTTAGCCCTCGCTTAAATAGTTAAGCTTTTTCATCAAAAATGTTTTATTTGAGAAGATGGTACTGTTTTTGAAAAAAAGAAAGAGATGTAGTGATGAATTTGAGATCGGACGGACGTAGGTTGAAAGCCGGCGGGATACCTAGTCGCGTTTTTGTCCCGTGTTGGTCGATAAGGACCGGCCCGTTGTTTGGATTGTTAAGTTCGGGACTTTTTGAACGCAGTTGCGCCCGAGGCCGTTTGGGTCAATGGCACGCTCGACCGCGCCACCCCAGTCGACGAAACTAATCGCCACATACCCCCGGTAAGCTTCGATCTCGGGGGGTGTGCCAAATCTGAACGGACAACCACAAGACCGGGAGTGGAGAGATGGCGGGAGTAGCATGTACCCATCCTAATCGGGTCAAACCGTCATTAGGACGGGGTAGGGAGGTGGAGTATCGTGGCTCGGGTGGCGATGGACCCAATCCCGTTTTGGACGAACCGAGTGAGGGTTGATATATGTAAGCTTAAGTGCTACATATGTCGTGTGGTTAGGATCCCCATTTGGGTATTAATCGGTTCATGAATCGCCGATTTGCTTCTCGGGTTATGGAGACCCGTTCTTCCGCCATTCATTCATCGTAGTAAATGATGGAATATGTTTTTGAGGAAAGAGAGTTGAATAAGAAAAGTATGTTTGCTCTAGAACAGAATAACCTAGAGTATATGAGTTACTAATTTGAATTAAAAATATTGAAAGTAAGGATTCACTTATAGTAAGCTTTTTTCGCAAAAAAGAGTCTTTGATTCTTGCTAAAGCCTTACCTTGACTCCTAAGACCAAAGATTCCCGAGTCTTCTCCTCTTTTTCTTTAGTCGGGTAAGTCTTGTTGAGTACTTCCGCACTCAAGGTTCTTTTGACCCTTGTTGCAGAGTAGGTCATGAGCAGGCTTGTTTTGGTCCCCACCGCATGACGATTGTACCGTGAAGAAGATGATGAGTAGAAGTAAAACCATTGGGTGGTTGTCGGTGTGTTATATGTATAAAGATACTCCAATAATATCGGGCTTGTAATAATGATATTTAAGTTTGCGTATTTGAACAAATGGTTTGTAAACTTATGGTTATGTAGTCCTTCCGCCGTTTACTCTGATGTATTTTGAATAAAGTGTTGTAATACTTGAGTGATTTGTTAATGAGATCCTGTTCGGAAGAGTAATAGCACTTTCTAGATTATTGGGAACTCGTGCATAATGATCAGAGGTCTTAATGACAATGATAAGTGCATGTGGGCCCCTGTAATTTAGGAGGTTTAGCATTAAAGATTCTCCTACTAACCAATAGCCGAGAAGCGGTCTCTAGCAAGACGTGTCAACTCCCATGTGTACGCAATGATCATATCGCAGACGAACCACCACAAAATCACATACATGTTATTCCCTTGCCTCACGATATTTGGTCCACCTCGTGGGTTAACACTTAACCCAAGCACGGCCATGCATTTCTTGATCCAATCAATCGAGTGGTCCAGTGATATCTCTCTCTCATGGAAAGGGGCAATTCCATCTTGATTGACTATGCCTCACAGCCTTGCTTCCCGACAAACCCGAAGACCACCTTTATAGCTACCCACCACGGAGTAACGCTTTGATAGTCCCTAAGTAGGTCGCGTTTCACATCTTGAGTACATACGACAATCTCGTGTCTAAGGACATAACGTGCATGATGTGTAAAGAGACAATAATAGTAACATCTCATGTCAGGTCAATCCAGCCGGCCCCATGTCATACATGTGCCCACACTATTAGTTTGACATCTCCATGTCTATGACTTGTGAAACATAGTCATCAACCAATATGTGTGCTGATCTAATATTCATGTGTCCTCACATGAACTCCGACCAGGGACAATTATAGAATAACCATACAAGTAAAGAGTCTCACAAAACAATTCACATAATTGCCAATCGATACAAGTTATCTTTAAAGGATATTCATGAACACATAATATATCATGGATACAAGGTGATACAATCATCTCTATGATTATCTCTAGGGCATATTCCCAACAGTCTCCTGGTCTTCTAGGTGGCAACCCGTGGATTGGTTGAAAAGTGCGTAGTATTTGCCCCCAAAGTCTGTATTGCATCAGGTATCACAAATGAAGCAGACTCAAGAACCTTGATTTCCTCGCATTTGTATACAATGCAAAGATGGAGTCATGTTTGACCATAGCATCAAGTTGGGGTGCATCAATATTAGGACCCATAACTAATTGTGCATTGATTCCATGAATTCTGACCACTATCCCTTCATGGGGTATTTCAAACCATTTGTTGACCCAGTGTACATTCATTGGGCTAAAACTGCCAAGCCAATCCATGCCTAGGACTGCATCATAAGATTCCAAAGGTAGAATCTTGAAAGTTGTTCTAAATGAAACACCCTGAATGTACCAAAGTTGATCTGGGGTCTCATGAGTACACATCAATGTATTACCATTAGCCATCATCATCGGGTACGAGAATTTGCTAGAGGTCTCTTGCCAGGTAACTTTGCAGCCATAGCTTCACTCAAGAAACAGTGAGTACTGCCAGAATCAACTAACATGAATGCCTCATATTTGGAAATGAAACCTCTGAATCTAACAGTTTCATGATGTTCTAATCCATGCACAGCTTGGACGGAAATGTTCATTAACTCATCATCAGAAGTATCAGACTCAGACTGAGCAATAACAGGTTCAGGGGGTTCGGGAGACAGGAATTCCCATACCTCTTCCATAGCATGCAGAGAAACAGACTGGCAAATGTGTCCTGGGTTCCATTTTTCCCCACACTTGAAGCATAAACCCTTGGCTCTTTCAGATCTTTTTAGAGTTGCCAACTTGTCTTCATTAGTCTTAGGAGTAGATGAAAACAAAGACTTCTTGTCATCTCCAGGACTAGGAGAGTATCTTGGTTGATAACCAATTATTATGAGGACGGTTTTCCCATCATCATGACTTGACCTCTTTGAATACCGGTGTTCATTTTTCTTGTAGCTTGAAGAAATCCCCCATGTAGCTTCTTCCCGCAATTGAGCAGAGAACTCGCAGAGTCCGTGTCTTTGGATTTGTGCATAATAACAACGGATCAATTTCTTTCTTAAGGCCATCTATAAATCTATTGGTGATCACTGTCATAGGCGATTGGGGTCATGTGCTAAAAGTTGGTGTACAAGGTCACAAAAATTGTGCAAAGATAATCATCACAGTTGTGGTTTGATTCAAATGGAAGAAACTTCTAATGAGATGGTTATGTTCATCTTTGTCAAACTTAGCACTAACAAAGATGACAAAATTCAAACCAATTCATGGCTACTTGCTTTTGGTTGATGAATCCGTACCACAAACCAAAGATCGCGATGGTTAACCGCCGCACGCCCCAGCTTGGGGTCGACTCGGACGACGGAGTCCGATGCCTCCTTTGTAGAGGAAGCGGGTGGTCCTCTTGAGCCGACGGTGAAGCGATGGTGACGCGGGGGGTGTTGAAGCGGTTCGCTTGGGGAATTGCTTCGAGCACCTTGTCGAACTTGACGCCGAGGTCGTCGACGAGGACTCGAGCTTGTGGACGTGACCGCCCACCTGGTGTCGCCACGTCGCGGATCTCCGGCGTATCTCCTTCATGGATGTCTTGAGGTCGTCGATTCCGTTGTTGTTCTTCGTCGTCGAGGCCAAGGATTTGGCCGAGCTGCTCTTCCAATCGAGAGGGCCATGGATCTCCGGTGAGGGGAAGGTATGCGCCGCCAGGGTCGATCTTGTAGATGAGGGTCATTTGGAACTCCAAATCAAACGGCGGTGGGTGGATTTAGTGCGATCGAGCTCGGATCGACAAGCAATCGAGCCCAAATCGCCTCTTATGACCGAGCCGTGTCGGCGGATGAATCGATGGTGGTGGATGGATTCCGAGGATCGACGCGCCAGCGATACCAGATGTAACCCGCCTACTCAGATCGATGAACACAAGGGTAGGTGGATACTAAAACACGGAATCGACACTCAGGCCACCGGCCGGGAGCTCGTCGCCCGATGCCGCCACGGCTCGGTTCTATTCACGAGTTCAAGTTGATTTGTTCTCCACGCATTCAAAGACAATACATAGGAAGCACCAAGCAATTCCGTTACCCGCTCATGGGCCTAAAGCAACAGAAAATGAAATAAATGAAGAGGCCCAACAGAAAAAACAACAAATGCGGGCTGAAACGCCGATCACACCCAATCAGGCCCGCTCACTTTCGGGTTTGGCTTCACCGCCGCTTCCCCGCCTTCGCTGGCGGCCAATATCCAGGTCTTGATCATTCACCGACGTATAGCTTACCCTTGGTGTTGGTGATAGACGCGCCCTGCATTCGGCGCCACTTTGCTAATGCTCCACAACCCTATAGCTCCTTTTCCCGCCGCACCGAAGTGCCGTGCATGGAGGAGCATCATGGCGCCATCGGGATCCCATTCGCCGGAGTCGCTAGCCGCGCTATTTTGCGCCAGCCCGTGAAAGTGGTGCCCCGCCTTCGCGCCTTTGCTACCGACGACCCACGCCAAGACGCACGATACGAATGACCCGGTGGCGCGGCAAGCGCGCATGCTCGCAGGCGGCCGCCGGGCGCAAAGAAGGTGGCTAGCCTTGACCGCCAATCGCGGCACGCTTTTTGAGGACCTACGACGGTCGCTTTTTGTGCGTGACAGCGAAGTCTCGCCGCAATGACGAAAGCGAGCTCGATTAAGTCCATCGCCTTCACTAGGTTAGAGTTTGAACCAAATCGAGGAAATTGATAGCTAAGGTTTCAAATCTTTTGGGATTTGAGTGTTCTTTGCAACAAATCCCCTCTTACGGGGGTGTTTAGTTGGTGAAATATTTTTGGGTTCGCCTACTATAGCACTTTTAGTTTGTATCTTCTTTCTATTTTTGGCAGAAGCAACACCATACGCCGGATCTCACAACCAAAGTCTAGGATTCAAAGTTTGTGCAAAGGTCTTACATCTCTC